>BQNB010012639.1:0-47889 GCA_026074375.1 Tanacetum coccineum
ACATTCCATTGTTCTTATCGGATCTTTTGGGTTATTAATATATTTTACCGGGGAATCGTCCCTTTTACCCAAAAAAAATGTGTTTTCAGTTTTTTGGTTATCAAATAGACATTGTAACAAAATTTGCACTAGAAAACATGCATTTAAATCAAAAAACCACAGGCTATAAATCACTAACAAAAAGTGTTAAACATAAGTAAGATCAAAGGACACATTATATATATATACTATAATAGGGTTAAAACGACGTAGTTTTGACCTTTGCTACAGTACCCATTTTTTTGGGCTCCCATTTTGGCCCAATCTATTTGTTTTTTTTTTCTTGGCTCAGCCCGTTTGGTTTTTTTTTCCTTTTAACGTATGCAACATAAAAAAAAAACTAATCGGCTCAAAATAAGGAAAAAATTTACAAAAGTACTTATTTATTTAAATAAAAAAATACCCGCGACATGAGGCCCAACACATACGCCCATATAAAAAAAAACTATTAAACATTTTTTTTTCTTTAAATTAGGTAACATAAAAAAAATTGCTCGGCACAAAATAAGAATTTTTTAGGAAATTTTTTACAAAAGTACTGATTTATTCAGATAAAAAAATACCGCCAACATGAGGCCCAACACATACGCCCATATAAAAAAACTGTTAAACATGAGACCGAAAAAATAAACGCGCAAACTATTAAACATTTTTTTCTTTCTTTAAATTATATACATATACTATATTTGGTTTAAAACTACGTCGTTTCGACCATGTTTGCTACAGTAGCTACAGTAACCGGCCCATTTGACTTTTTTTTAAGTAGGCAACTTAAAAAAAAAAAATTGCTCGGCGCAAAATAGAATTTTTTTATACTAAATTACTGATTTATTCAGATCAAAAATTATTCGCGCCATGAGGCTCAACATATAAGCTCATATAAAAAAAAACTATTAAACATGAGACCGAAAAAATAAACCCGCTAAAAAAAATTGCTTAGCACAAAATAGGAAAAAAAAATATAGATTTATTCAGATAAAAAAAATACCCACGACATTACGCCGCCCAACACATAAGCCCATATAAAAAACTATTAAACATGAGACCGGAAAAATAAAGCCGCAAAAAAAAAATTTAACGCCCCGCATCAACGCGCGGGCAATCATGTTTAAAAAAACACCCACATCTATGATAAAAGAAACACCGTCCCGCAGCAACGCGCGGGGAACTATGCTTGTTGTTACTAGAAACAACTATAAAGTATGGCAACCTTTTAAGAAAATAATACTTTTATCTGTTTTGAATTCGCGTAGCCGTTGTAATAAACTTTATGGATTAGACTACCACAATGTCACTAATCATGGTTACCAGAAAAGATATAGTGTACTTAATTATTAAGCACAAAAGTTTTTTTATTATAAGTTTTAATAGACATTATTTGAATTAATAAATTTTCTTAATTAAAAGTAACTTTAATTTTGATAAACACAAAATATCCTCGTATAACTACTTTTACAGGTGTCCGCACTTGTTAGATATTTAAAGTAGTCGTGGGAAAAAAACCGAAACCGAAGAAAGACTTAAAATCAAAACCGGTCAATCGATTTTTTTACCCTAACTGGTTCCGATTAGAGAAAAACCACCGTTTATAAACCGGTTTTTTTATCCTAGCCGTTAGTACCGGTTAGAATCGGTTTTTTTTCCAACCGGTTAGGAAAAACTGGTTACTAAGCTGCTCATTGTCCAAGAAAAAAAATGCTCGTTTTCTACCATTTTTTGTGTCTTTTTTTGCTTTTAATCACCATTCCCCCCCAAAGTTTAGTATAAATAGGTAGCTTGAGTTTGGTTTACTTACAATCAAACACTCTCAAAAACACTCTTGAAACAATCAAATCGCTCACAAAATGGAAACTCGATCTTCTTCAACTTCCGTCGGTGTTGGTTCTTCAAATGCACCAACGATTGTTGAGGTTTTAGAAACAAACCGAAACCCAGAAATTTGGCGTAATTACAATCTCGTGAAGTTGTCGGATGGGAGTTTGAAGGCTCATTGTAAACATTGCGGTAAGTTTATAAATCACTCACTCAACTCGACGTTGAAGCAACATTATGAAAAAAAGTATTGCCCCGCACTCAAAACCGCTCCGGATGCGAGTCAATCATCTATGTCACGAGAGGGGAAGTCTTTTTGCATACGAGGTGTCGAGAACAATTTGCAAGCTTTGTGATTCAAGAAGGTTTGGCGTTCAACCACTTCGACAACCGGAGATTAACGAAGGTGATTCAAAATACTCTTTAACCGCGGTATACTCAAGTAAGTCGTGCTACTCTTAGACGTGATGCACTTAGAAGGTGAAAAAAGGCTAAAATCAAACTAATAAAAGGTTTTGAATCTTTAAATACAAGTGTAAACTTAACAATCGATGTTTGGTCGGCTTCTCATGGTTTGCCTGGTTCGTACCTTTGTGTTACCGCGCATTGGGTTGAACACCGCAACTTGGCAAATGATGAAGTGTACGATTTCTTTTGAAAACTTTAATTATTCTCACACGGGTCTAAATTTATTTCGTATGCTAAGAGGTGTATTAAAAGAGTTTAAATTAGAAAAAAAAATGTTTTTTCAATCTCATTTGATAACGCGACTAACAATACAAATGTCGTCGGTAAACTAATACTAAAATACCAACCACCTTTGAACGGCATTTTTTTATCATAGTCGATGTGTTGCGCACATCATTAACTTGGTTGTGCAAGACGACGGTACCCGAAGTAAGTATGATAATAAGCCCTTTTTAAAAATGTTACAAGATGTATTTTGTGCGAGGAATCGGAGATATAAAGACTATATGCTTTTATGTGACGATAAGAAATCCACTTTTTAACACCTAATCGGGACGTTCCTACAAGATCAAACTCGACTTATAGTATGTTAAAATGTGGTTTATGGCAAAAAATACTTTATTTGTTTTTCATGATGATCTTGCCAATAAGAACCGATGTGCACCATTTTTGTTCGAAAATTAGGAGATTATCTTACTCGATGTTTTTAAAGACGCAACAACTTTATTATCGGGTGTTTACTATCCTACAAGTCATTTGGTACTCAGCCAAAATTTTATAATGTGTTCAAAAATAGGCGAATTCGAATTAAGTGGTCCACCATATGAATTAATGGTTGAATCAATGAAAAAAAACTTTGAAAATATTTTAAAGAAATTCCATCGGTAATTACTTGTGTCGCCGCATTGAACCCGTGCTTTAACATTCTAGGGGTGGAACTATTTATCGAGAAGATTTCTACTGATTTGGATTTGCATCACGAAAACGTTCACTTTCCAACAATTGCAAAAAATAATGGTAACCAATATTTTAAAGATTTATATGATGTTTATTTTAATAAATATGGTTCAACAATTGTTTCGACGAATTCGGCTTCTTCATTGGTTTCTACGAGTTCGAATCGAAAGCTTGGCTTATATCATACTTTTAGAGAAGAAAGTGTTAAATTGGCTAGGAGTGACCAAACCGGTACTAACGAATTTGGGAGATATATTGGAACGGATTGGATAAGGGATATGGGACTCGAAGAATTTGAAAATTTTGATATTTTTGCTTGGTGGAAAGGAAGACAAACTCAATTTTTGGTTCTAGCCGCCATGGCCCGATATTTACTAAGCTTACAAGCTTCTATGGCGCATCGGAATCCGTGTTTTCTATTAGTGGACGGGTATTATCGATACGAAGAATAAGACTCACACCGGCATCTTTGGAGATGTGTATTTGCTTGAAGGATCACTTTGACGCTCAAAACATGTACAACACATTTAAAATCTTGAAGGCAATTGCTTAGAGGTCGAACAATAATTACAAGAATTCGAGGCGGAAAAGGGTTATACAATCTCACTTTCCGATGAAGAAATCCAACTATATGAAGCTGCTAATAGTGAGGCTAGGTCCTCAGAAGATGAATAAATCGCTCTCGAACAAGCTCTCAATAAAACTTTCCGATAAATAAATTGCTCCAACGTATTAGATTTGTGTTTCAAGTACTTTATGTTTGATGTATTATGAGTTTATTTAATAGAAGTTGAAGATTAGTGAGTTTATTTTGTATAAAACGTGAAATCGACAAAAAATACTCGAAACCCTATAGCTGCTAACAGATTCAAAAAACACCAAAAAAACCGGTTAGTACCCGGTTTTTAGTAACCGAACCGGTTACTAACAGGTCCAAACCGGTTAGTACCGATTTGGGTTTTCTCTCCTCAAAATCCAAACCAAACCGGTTTTAGTCAAAACCGGTTTTTTAAGGTTTGACCAAAAACCGGTTCGATTCCTAACCGAACCGGATAGCCTAAAAAAACCGATATGTACACGACTAATTTAAAGATAAATAAGTTATAGCTTTTGAACATTATATTTTGGAATGCTATCTTTGTTTTGCCAAAGTCATGAGTTTGAAAACTCGAGCCAAAACCGTACCTAGCTACTATACCGGTACTAATATCATGATAAAACATTTGGTATGAGTTATAGAAAAGATAAACAGTTTTTAGTACGATACAGTTAACTAAGCCTTTGATATGATCCGACGAAATGGTTATGTACGTCTCCTTTAAATTTTACTTTTGTTAAACGACAATGGTTTTGTAAGAATTTATACAAATTTATACCAAGGTCACTAGCTAAAACCTTATATTCCGGTTACATCCAATATGTTACCGACCTAGTTCAAAACAGATACCACATCCAATTTTCATTATACAAGATTTGATCATCACATTCTTAAATCTTTCGTATAGTTATTTTAGCAAATAACTATGTTGTCATGCCTACACGATCCTTAAACCCTAATCTACAATATCAATCTCCAACCACCTAAACCCTTATTGTTTTCCTTTATTTGTGTCGATCGTTGATAGATATTGATTACCTTTCAACACCGTATTGATTAAACGTCGATCGTCAGTTCGTTTGGATAACCAGTCGACCTAAGTTTGTGGCTACGTTGATGTTATTGACGTGGTATGGTATAGTCGATCGTTGGTTGATTGATAACCAGTCGACTTAGTTTTGTGCTTTTATTTTGGTTCTCTTTCTGTTACAATCTGTATATTTAGACGTGTCTTGTGGTTTGTGTTAGTAAAAACCACACGCTTATAAACCCTACACCTAAATACTTTTAATTTTCTCCTTACAAACCCTAGATATCCTCACTCGCCACGCTCTCTAAACCATAATACATACCTCCTACCCCTATGGCACTTAATACGGCTCTACATGGTCCAGGTTCTCCTTATCCATCATATCATAACCCATCAGGTTAGTCCATAACAGGCCCAAATGAATTACTATCCAACGACTTGTTATGTTTCTTATCCAACAGCCTAGTTTGCTCCACAAGGTTACAGTCCGGCCCAGTTTTCCTCTCAACCCAACCATACGGGTCATCCGGGTCAGACCAGTTAGCCGGGTCAGACCGGTCAGCCCGGTTAGCTGGGTCAGGTATATCAGTCAGGTCAGCTGGCTCTTTTGGGTCATTTGGGTCAACTTACGGGATAGGAGACTATTTTGCAAAATACTTTTAATGCCATGACACTTCAGGATACTGCTACGGGTAATTGGAACATAGATACAGGTGCGAGTTCTCACCTTAATGATTTTGTTCATAGTCTTAGTAATGTTCTTAATATATTCATTTATCCATTTGTTTCAATTGGTGATGGTTATTCCATACCCATATCAACTCTGGCCATAGTATTTTTCCTATACCTCATCGCCCCCTTCATTTAAATAACGTTCTTATTACTCCAACTATTGTCAAGAATTTAATTTATGTTCGTCAGTTTGTTGGTGATAATAACTGTAATGTTAAATTTGATGCGTTTGGTTTTTCTATTAAGGATTTTATGACCCGTCGAGTTCTTCTCTAGTATGATAGCACTGGAGATCTTTACCCGGTCACGAAATGCTTTTCTCACCAATCAGTATACATGGCACCAACGCCTTGGACATTCAGGGAGTGAGGTGTTACGTCGTATTCTTTCTAGTAATTTAATTTCATGCACGAAAGAGAAACCTCACGTTCTTTGTTATGCTTGTCAGCTTGGCAAACACGTGAGGTTTTTGTTTATTAGCTCTGATACCATGTAAGATGGGGAAAATCCAGTGCATTAATCTCAAACAGTCTATACATAATATAGGATTACAATGCGGGCTTGAGCCCAAGTATACTAAACCCAATAAATATAACGACTAACATACTTTAGGTTATATGTTGTTTCATAAATATTGCAGAATACACAAGGTATTAATTGGTGTATGGTTTGGTTTAAAACCGAACCGAAGTATTTAATCATTGTTTAGTTTGTGTATGGTTTGACAAAAATATAACCAAACCAAACCGAAAAAACCGAATATCAATATATACACACACAAAATCTAAATAATGCATATAATTATGTTTATCATATCATTGTAATTAACAATCATAAAATATCAAAATATAATGAAACAAAACAAAAAAAATTAATAAAATCAAGCGTTATGGTGCATATCCGGGTAAATTTGATCCTTAATTTTTTATGCCATATTATGCACTCTTATCATTAATTCACTTTTGTTAAGTTGTGAAACCTTTAAGTTTTGTTTTATTGATTTACTTTAGCATTTAATGAAAAAATTTAATTTGTTAATCTTATTTGACCTTTTAGGTCTTTATTTATGAATTCTAGATTTTATCGGGATTGTTTACTTGAATTTTGTTTTTTAATTGAACCAAACGTTTCATATTTGGTTTGATTTGGTTTTAGTTTTGATTTAAAAAGTTTTCAAACCTATTAACTCAAACCGTATAACCTACAAACCCAAAAACAAAATCGGTAAACACCCCTACATGGTATGTATACGGGATTCATATATATGAATTTTACTAAACTTTGTGTTCTTGTTTGTTCGCTTACTGTATATTTCATAAAACTTATTAAACTCACTATTTGAGTCGCTAGCAGATAAAATATGTACACAACGATTAACTAACTTCTAAAACATGACATTTAAGTTACTTAGCTTATCAAAAATAATTCAGACTAGTTGCATAAATGTTGAAAATATTAAATAACGATCCAAATGTTATCTTTTACGTATAATTCGGTGACACAAATTGAATTATTCATAAGATAACAATCTTAAAATTTATACTTCTACATTTGAAATTTGGTCACTGAATTATTCATAATCAAAGTGATAAAACTTTTTATCCATAATACATATAAGACACGAACGTATTTTTCTTTAAAACTTAAAATGAATAATGTCTAATCCTCAAAATACCCTTTAATAACATAAACAAGTTCTTGAAACCCGCGCTTCGTTGTAGCGAGTTTAGTTATCGCGTTTTTTACATATTGTATGTGTTTGGCTAATATTGTCTGGTGTACGAAGATATAATCACGAATCTGGAATAAATATCTCGTACCCTATGGAGTAGGGCAGCTGCAGGTAACATCTTGGGTGCATTTTGAACCCTTTATACCAGAAAACTTTATACGTCGTATTGAAGATTATTTGAAGATTCTGAAAGATATTGAATGTGGTCCCTACTCCAAGAAACCCCCTATACGCCGTATTGACCTCAACCAATACGGCGTATCGATGAATTTTCAGAGACTATAAATACAAATCCCCAAACACGAGTTTAGGGTGTGCTTAACCATATTTTCGACACCCTAACCATAGAAGTTAATTTTTAGAAGCCAAGAAGAGCAAAGAAGGTCAAACAACGCATTTAATTCCATAGGAAACACCTTGTAATTCCCATACTCTTAATAATCGTTCGATTTTTGGTATCATTCGTTTAATTCGGTTAGCTTACATTGGTTGTCGTTATCATGTTTGTATTTAGTACAATGGTTATCGGCTAATACCTTTAGGTATTAGCCATGTTTATGAAGATTTTAATGTTTGGTTTGTTTATCTCGATTGCTTAATTTATCGTTGCTTGTTAATTATGTTTATCAATTTATACTTGTTTACGTACTTAAGTATGCGACCTATCATTCAACTGGATCTAGGAATGCAAAATATCGTGCTAGCTAGATGCCGGGATAACTCTCCATATTCGTAATTTATATATCTAGAATCATAGGATCACAAATAATGACCTATCCTTGCCACTAGTTTAGTGAACAAGTTGGACTAGCAGGTGACTTGGGATCAACAAATGACGTTTTGATTCCTTTGGTAAGGACTTGGATAGTGAACTACTAGTATATAAAGAGCAAATAAGTAGTAAGTTAGTAAAGTCTCATTGAGCTAGGGTTTAATAAGATCACAATTATTAATCTCCTAAGATAGATTATAATCAACAAATGCTTGCTTTATGCGAATGCTTCTAATTATGACAGAATTAGCGTGTCTAGGTTTTAGGTAGAAGTACCGCCTAAATATTGGAATGATATGCCCCTTGGGATAAGTCAATCATTGCACTAATAAACAAACCTGCATTTTAATTGGATTAATCATGGTTAATACAGTTTCCTTATAATTGGCTTGACCGCTCTTTTATCTTCTGATTATCTGCCTATGTGTGTTATCGTGTCTAAAGTAGGTTTAAGTCACCATAAAACCCTTGTCAGCCTCTCAGATTGAAAACCCCCTCTACCTATTAGAATTAGGTTTAGCATAGATTTAACTTAGAATTAACTTAGATTAGAACTAACATAGATAACTAAAATACTGATAGACTTAGGAATTAACGTTCTCGCTCTTAGTGATCGACACCCTACTTACCAACGAAGCTACAACTGATCGGGTACACTATAGTTAGACCATAATGTTCAAAGTATGTTTGCCACTTTATTCAGGCATACGTAAATATTCATGTGTGTATAATACAATGATTACGATTACTCTAAGTTCTTGAAACTGTTGTGTAGACTCATATATATGCCATTTTCTTCAAGGCATGGTAATTGTTCAAGTTCTGTCTATTGTTGTGCTCGAATGCTATAACATTCGTTGGCTCAGTAGTTTCGACACCAATGATAGCTAATCACCCGAACGGGGCTGTCACACCCGAATAGTTCTATTACATAACATTCGCGCTCACCCTCTAGGTAATTCACAGTTCAATACGCTTAAGCTAATAACGTAATTCATTTAGGTATAGTAAAAGTAATGTCATTGTTTTTCAAAAATGAGTGATACAAGCACATGTATTTCGTCCCAAAATAAGTACTTTGAGTATTCAGACCAGTTTGTAAAAATGAATTGTAAAGCACACGTAATTAAATTAAAATCAATCACGTAAACGAATTTGGTTAACAAGCATGTCCTACCCAAAAGTTGTATCGTATATGTAATTATCAAGTAAAACGTTCGGGGCTATAAATCACTTGAGTAAATGAAACTATAATGTAAATCAAAGAAAATGCATTCACGTTAAAACGCCGAATGCAACCTAATTAATTATAGGCCGTATGAGCCTAAGCATTTTGGAATAATAATACTGTTATACTAATTATATATAGCTACAGCCCATCTATTTTGTCTTATAAAATCATATTTAAATCGCATTTGATAAATAAATACTATGCTGTTTGGTACTCGTATATTCGAATACATAATCTCAATTTGTCTTTGTAAAATAATATTTATATAAAGTTTATCGACGTGTATACATATTATTATAAATGATTCACTATAATGTTTCGCGAAATTTTAAAAAAAAAAAGAACCAACAATATTCACGTCAGGAAAAATTGTGCACACTGTATAAAGTGTGTGTATCTTTCTCGTTTTAAGCCCGTTTGGTATGATTCTTACGGCACACGCTCTCATATTAAAGATGATGTATCAAAATATGACAATTTTGTATTTCATGTCCTCTGGTGAACAGTACTTTTTACTGTTCATGGCTTTTATAAAATTATTTTTATAAACTTAGTTATCGTAAACTCGTAAACGTCGTGTTTTATTCGTTATAGCTCTGTTTTTAGTGATTCTTTTGAGCACGTCTTCGTAATTAAAAGTTCTATCATATTAATGATGTTTTCAAAATATATAAATCTGATTTGAACAGTAACTTTTATAAAAGTATTTATTATTAATAACTTGAGTAATTCATAACTCCTTCGTTATTGATTTAAAAATTTTCGATTCTGAATGTTTGGATTCCTAAAATTATGTACTATTCTGAGAAAATATAACCATTTGTATATATTCAAAGTTGAAACTTAAAAAATTTTTTTTTTATAAAATCTCTTTATAAGGCGTTTATTATCGCGGTAACTTGAAATTACCGTAATCTCCTTCAGATATAAATTGGTTTTTCGAGTTCTTTATATGCCTACGATCCTTGTAAACCATGTATTCTTTTTATAAATATATATTAATAATTCCTTTATTTTGAGCTTTTGATAAGACCACTTTGGTCTTTTTTGCAAAAAGTATGTTTAACCTTGTTTTTATAACTTTTAGTTAGAACACTTGTTACAAGTCCATTACAACCTACAATATCACATATCTTACATCTTTAGGGTCTCTAGTCCATGATTAGTCCATATATTGTCCAAGAATCACAAGAACATCAAGCTTACATACTCATTTGTTCATGAACATTTATAAGTAACTCTTTATACCTTTTACTTATATATACTTTATATAACTTAACCAACACTCATATAGTGTATATACTTCTTTATAACATGATCCATAACATCCATATATATTATGAAAAGTTTACCAAAACAATAAACTGGATATAATAAATCCATTTTATATCTCATTATGTTCATTAGATGGTGATTAACTATATAACCATTATATACCTATAAAATTATAAATGTAAATAAATTAAGGTTTTTGAGTAACCTTAATATGAAGTAGGATGGTGAAAAAATGATCTAAACCCTTGTTTAGCTACTTAACCCAAGCTTACAACACTTGAAAATCCTAATTCAAAGCAAAACCCTAATCTTGAACCTTCTTGCTTTAACACTGTAAACGCAACAAACTTCTAAACACCTTTTAGGATATCATAGATTGATGTAGGAAGACTTTAATGTGTTGGTAAATAAAATTTTTGATTGTATTGGTTTTTTGTTGTTGGGGTCTGTGGGTTTTGAGAGGTAAAAGAGTGTGTTGTGTGTTTTCACCTTAAGAAATGAATGTGTATGTGTTCTCTTACTAGCACTTGCCTTATATACTTCAAAGACTAGTCAAGACTTCTATTAGAAGTGGTCAAGGTTCAAAGAGACAATGGGAGGGAATTAAGGAAGTCTTTGGTCAATTTCTAGTCATGTACTCCTAAGGTTTAATGAGAAGAGTTTGTACAAGACTTTGTAAGGTTTTTGTGAGCTCAATGTCCCCTTAGGACTATACTACAATCGAAAATTGAGGGGGAAAGGGCTAGGAATGTCTTTGATATTTTGTGGTATAATACTTACATTACTGGAACACTTGTGTTGTTGTTTATAAGATTAAAGGTAAATACTTGTAACATTTAGTATTTAGTTGGTTCCCTTTATGTACAAATCAGCTACCAAGAGTAACATAGGTGAATTTTTATAAAACTTTGAGCATTGGGCATAAAAATGGGTATTTGTTGAAGCGAGATAAGTTTTGGTGGTTTCCGGGTATGCCTAACAGTATTTTATCGCGAAACCGTAAACACTTTAATAACCAATAAAAATAAATGTGCAAATTTAATAATTTATACTCAAAATAATTATTATACACGTGCTTGATGTTAAACATCTAATTTTGATGCCCGTTTACATTGAACGATAATTTTTAGCTTACGCGATTTAACTTAACGATTTCAATTAAAAAGCAAACGCGTACAATACTAAAAATAAATAGTGAATTTATTGACGACGTACAATGACCCTAAAACACGGGGTGTTATAGTCTTCCCCCGTCAAATGAGCCTTGTCCTCAAGGCTTAAGACGCGACACTTGATGACGGTGCGGTCTTTCTGAAGAGGTGTGGATATTTCTTTCGGAATTGATATTCTCGTTCCCATGTGAACTCAAGATCTCTCTTAGAGTTCCATCGAACCTCGACAATTAGGGTGACTTAGTGATGTGTCTCGGTTTCTTGGCTTAGTATTTGGTATAAGATGATGTTGACTTTATTGTAAGATGGTATAAGATTTTACTTAGTTATTATGATTGTTAGTTTGGTTCTTTGTGATAGATACATTTTATGAATACGCACGCAGAACTTGATATAAATAAGAAATTGTTTCTTGACAAGAAGAGTTTAGGTGACATACTTTAGCATGGCTAGTCCTCCTGTTTTATACAGTGTTGATTTGGCCATGTTATTGAGGATAATGATGCATGCTTATTTTCATCAAAATAGCGTCATGATTTCATGATACTTGTGGGAGTGGCCTTATTAAATAAGTAGGAGATTAAAGTAATACTTGACGGGGATAAATTGATTTGATAGGATAATTGAAATCATTCATACAATCACAATGGAAACTTAAGAGGAAATACAATGAGAATTCTTAAAGGTATAGAGTCTAAGCACTGATATCGTCCTTCATGTCGTTAAGGTCTTGATCGGTTTCTCCTCCTCCTAAGGAATGCACCAATCCATGTGCTCCAGTACCTTCAGCCTGGTTTCCATAGTTCCGGTTCTTTAGCTCAGGGCAATCACTCTTGTAGTGCCCTGGATTCCCACATTCGTAGCAAGTGAGGTTTCTTTGATTGTTAGTAGCAGCAGGACTCCTACAGTTCTGGGTCAAGTGACTAACTTTCTTGCTGTTTGCGCACTTTACACTGTACTGGCCATTGTGAAGAAACTTACACTTGTTGCACAATGGTAGAGTTCCAGCATACTCCTTCCTTTCACCAGTCCCAACGGCGTAAGCTTGAGCCACATTCTGCCTCTTGGGAAATTGTTGTTGAGCTTGGTCGTTGTTATCAAATTTCCTCTTGTTTTCAGCTTGGCGTTCAGCCAAAGTACGGATTTTCTTATCCATCAGCTCAGTTGCAATTTCAATTGCGTCCTGCATTGTCTTTGGCTTAGACGCCTGATTGAAGCAATTTTTACGTATATATAATATATCAAAGTTTTATAGAAATATACAAATAATCCTTGAGGACAAGGATTAAATGCAATTTAAACACAAAAATATATAAATATAATACGTTTAACCGTAAGTGATTTACAGGGTCGTATCCCAAAGAAATGTGATATTGATACCTTGATTCAGTTGGTCAATGTTATGAAATGATTTTCAACTTTTTGTTTGGATTTTCTTTGACTAAAATAATTAAAACAATTAAATGCAAAGTAAATTAACTAAACCACGCGGACGAAATCGGAAATGACAAATTTAACACTAATTAGCACATTACCTAGAATATGAAATTAATAATCTAATTTTATGAGTAAAAATAAAGGATTTGCAAAATTTGAAATCTTAACGATAGATTTGAAAGGAAAACATCACAAAAACGAATTTAGATGGGAATCGAAACCGGCACAAAAGCTAAAAATGCTCAAAAAAAAACCACGAGAGTCAAACTAATTTTCCTACGTTCTAAATGATAAAAGGAAATTTTATAAAAAGATTTTATTTTTTTTGATTATTTTTCTATTTTTTATGATTTTTTAAAGTTTTTATTGAAAATAAATGTTTAAAAATACTAAACGAACTATAAAAATTCTAGAAAAATAAAGAAAATAGCTTAAACAAATTAATCCTAGGAAAAATAAGCACGATATCACAGCTTATTGAATAAGTGTGAAAAATAAGCTGGTAAGCTTATAAGCTTATTGGGCTAAATTGTATATAATAGAATTGATTGTGCAAGGGTCTTATGAAAAAGACCCAAGGGCACAGCGGTAGTGTGTAGTGTGTGGTGTGTTATAAAAGGTTGAGGTGTTAAGGTCGGGGGGTTCGAGTCTTGCTCACCCCCGACTTCCACTTCCCCTTTTTTTTATAAAAAAGTAAAAAAAAAAAAAAAAAAAAAAAAAAAAAAAAAAAAAAAAAAAAAAAAAAAAAAAAAAAAAGAAACTTAAGAACTATAAGTTGTAGAGGACAACTTTTTAAGCTATTTTAATAAAGAAACTATAAGCTGAAACTCAAAAATAAGCTCTCTAAAAGCTTTTTAAAAAGCTGTTTTCAGAAAGTGAGCCTTTGAGCTCCAAAAAGCTAATTTTCACTTATAAGCTTGCTCACAACTCATTTAAGCTCAAATTTGAAAACAAAAACTGTCCTAGAAAGCTAATGATGTATAGTATCTATTTGAAAAGTTACTTAAAGCTAAAAACAATATAAGATATCTAAATTAGATGTCTTAAGAAGGCTAACTTAGAAATTTTGAATAAACAATCAAAATCCTATTTAAGCTATTATGCACATTAAGCTATGAAGAAAGCTGAGCTTTGACAAACTTATCCTAAAACTTAATAAGCTATTATTATCAAACCATAAAACTGGATCTTTTAAGCTAAAAATCTAATTTAAAAAGCTAAGTCTAGTTACTATGTTTTTGGTTTTTTAAGGATTTTTAAAAATTTAGAAAGTAATGTACCTAAGTAATTATGCTAGAAAAATAAAAAATTAAATTTGAATATTAACTTTTTAACTAATTAGTCTATATCGAACTATGAGCCTACTAATTTTTAAACCTTAAGAACTTATTTAAAACTAGCTTAAGGCAAATGAAAAAGGTAAAACAGTAGTAATGCAGTTACTTCTGGCTGAATTGCCAATTGACCAAAGGGACAAAACAACAATGCAGGTGACCTTAATGGTTACTCCTGCACTAGACACTCCTATTGAGTGTCTAAGAACACCTAGCAAACAAAATCCAAGCCTAGGAAGGCTTGGATCAAATTTTAACAATCTAAGTGAAAAGGAAAAATCCCCTGGTGCAGGAACAAAAAGATTAAGCCTTAAGATGATATTAAGCTTAAAAACTATTCTTCATATCTAATAAAATGTGAAAATCAAAATAACCAAAATAAATTGCACTATTCAGTTTTGATCTTTAAAGAGGTCAAACCTGATTAATCAAACAACCCTTTTTATTAAGTCATATTTCAATTTAGCTTATGATTCTAAAATCTAGTTAATGAAAACACTTTATTCAAGATAGCTAGTAGATTATAACTGACATAGTGAGCTTTTTCAACAACTAGAAAAAGCTAGAATTAAAGTCTACAAGCTATGCTAAATATTTTTTTTGGTTTTTATGATTTATAGGAAAATGGAGTAAAATCTAAATCTATATTAAGGTGACTAAAGACAGAGAGAACAATCATCATAATAAGCATATTAGAACATGATTTAAGCTCAAATAAGCAACTAAATATGCATGTACGAAATTAATATGCTAAATTTAAGCATATTCTATTCTAGAAAACTTATAGGACAGAAAAGTTAAGAGTACCTTATCTATGTGCCTTAGCTTATAACAAAAAGGCTATATTAAGCAATGTGCATCAAAAGCTCGTAGCTATCTGATGGATAGCTTGTTAAGTCCTTGGAAGCTCTTCAATGCTAGCTTCCTTCTTGAAGCTTCTAAATTATTTATCCAAGGTTAATTAGCTTGATTTTAAGTTTTATAGTGAATTAAGACTGTATTATGCTCAATCAAACGCTTATGATTGTGAGAGATATATGTTCTTATGAAACAGTAGCTTAACATTAGAGCTTATTGAGAGCTTATTGACAGTAAGAGAGTGAATTTGAGAGTATACACTTAAAAGATATTAGGTAAGCTTTTCATTAACTAAAATTTGATTACATTAAGTGAAATTTAAGAGTACAATTGGAAATGGAAATGGAAATGAAAATTTTCATAAGCTAATTTCTACTAAGCTAAAAACTACTAAGCTCCCTAAAAGCTCAAACTAGTCTCTAGTGTGTGTGAGAATGAAGGGCTATTTATTGCACATATTGGAATCTTCTGTCCCCTTTTCAGTTAAGCGTTCCTTTTGATATAGACCTTCCATTCCTCTAATCATTGAGTCTTTGTTTTTTAACCGTTGGATTAGATTTGGGACACACGGATTGCCAGCGTGGCATCCGTGTGTCAAGAAAGGGGGCTTCTGTGCTTATTGTGTAGAGTCCTCAAGTGCATATCCAAATTCTGTGGTGGTAATTGTCAGTCCACGTGTCTCTTCATTAGGGCTTGACAAGGCTTTGGTTTGTGACGATTTTAACTGCCATTCTTTCGTTGTACTTGAATTGTCTATTTTGGCTCCCAATTGTTATTTGCACACTTGTTTTAACCCTATGGTTAATTGGGGAAGAGATGGGAAAAGTAAAAAAACTGTATCTCCTCACTTTTTAACTTTATATACAGGTGCGGTTTGTGTATTTTGACCAAATCTTTGTCTGGGGTTTGGCCGGGTGGTTGGTTTTGGAGGCCAAGGGTTTTAATTCGGGTAATGGGATTTTGGTTTTATAAAGTAATAACAAGTGTTAAATTTTTATAAATTAAGTTAACGACCGTAGACTGTTAAACGGATTATTTTTGTGAATTGGTTTATAAATGAGGGACTGGTATGGTAACTTTGGATTTGTCTTTTTGTGTTTTTGACTTTTGTTGACCAAGTTGACTGAAGGTTGACCACAGTTTGACTTTGATAGCTTCCTCCCGGCTTTTTGCGTGCTCTTCCATTCCCGTGTTCGTGTTTGCCCGGTTATAACAATTTTCTTGTGATTTGGCAATATTCCGCACCTACACAATCACAAAGACAAAACAAGCAATATTCAAGCATTTAAAGCACAATTTTGTCTTTTTAAGGCCTATTTTGATATAAAATGGATATGTGTTTTCACACATATCAAAATTCCCCAAACTAAGCGATTGCGTGTCCTCACACAATGTTATATGCTCTATAAACACAAATACCTCAACTTTCACAACCTAAGCCTTTAAAAAAGTAGCAAAAGACTTTTGTGGGAAAAATTAAGAAAACCAAGTTTTAAAACACCCTTTTTCCATTTTTCTACGATTTTATTATTATATATATATATATATATTATATAATATATTACTATATAATATATATATATATATTTATTTTATAATATTTTATAATTAATATATATATCATATATATATAGTATATAATTACTTTTTAAATTTAGATTATTTTGACTTTTTTATCTTTAAATATTGTTTAGGGATCTTAGAACAAGATGCTATATCGAATCGTGATGCCCCAAAAAGGATAAATTTATCATTCCGGCTTTTACTTTTCCTAAACCAAACTTAAAACAAAATCGACAAGTCTAAATATCAGTAAGGATGTTACACTGCTCATATTCGTACCTTGTGAAACTTTCTACTCCGACATTTATTATACTCTTAAGGAGTGTGCTATCTTGAATTTTCAACCATGGATCAATTTTTGTAACATACTTGCTTTACGTTCCACCTTAGAATAATGTGTTTAATGGCGAGATCATCACCATGTAGTGATTTCGTCTGGCACATCCCAAACCTTTACGGTAAGTGACCAGGCTTTTGACACCCCACAGAGACTAGTATCGGGACTCACGGACCTTAGGTTTCAACAACTCTCAGGTTTCTGAATATTCATAGATTATAATATAGAATAGTCAAGTGCAAAAGCCATATTTGAATTAACAAGAAGTCAATTTATTATTCACACTTTATTGTCTAGACATTTATGCAATTGTAACACTCGACCTTTAGTAGGCTGCAACATGGTTGTGAGCGCAAGATGCAGAAAACTTGTATCAGTCTCGGGATCTTTATTCCTTTACTATGGGCTTTCTTTAGAAGACTACACATCGGTTGTGAGCCGGCAAGAGGTAGTAAACTTTTATCAACCCACAGCTTTTATTATTATATTGTTTTTTTTATCATTTTTTTTATTATTATTTATTTATATAAAGAAGACTTCTTTTTGAAAAATTCAAGTATAAATTTGAATTAAGAATAAAATTTTTGCTATATATAAAAATTGTCGATTTAAGTTTAATCTCCAAAAAACAACACGTATATTAATCTGGTTAAGAGCTTATGGGAGAAAAAGCAACAAGTTACATACATGAGCACTTAAGATTCAAATATTCTTTGTTTTAGCATCACTATATACTTAACTCTATCATTTTTCGTTCTTCGGAATTAGCGAAATATCTTAGAAAAAAGTAAAGAACAAGCTAGAGCTCAACACGCTCGATCGGGTCAAAATTTACTCTTATTCTTACCCATCAGAAAATCAAAATTGTGACAAAAAAACACTTATTTAAAAATATTGAATTTTTTTAAATAAGTGTTTTGGGACAATTTTGTTTTTCTTGATGGGTTAAGAATAAGATGTTAAATTTTGACCCGAAGACCATCGGCTGTGTTGAGCTACTAGCTTGTTCTTTTACTTTTGACTAAGCGTTCGGTAATTCGCGATGACGAAAAAAAATGATAGTGGTTAATGTATGAGTAGGATGCATAACAAAGATATTTGGAAAATCTTAAGTGCTCATGTATGTATACTTGTTGGTTTTGCTCCATAAGCTCTTAACCAGTTATTTATACGTGTTGTTTTTGGAGTTAAACTTAAATCGACATAATTTTTTTATATAGCAAAAATTTTATTTCTTAATTCAAATTTAGAATTGAATTTTTCAAATAGAAAGTCTTCTTTTTATAAAATAATAATAATAAAAAAATGATAAATAAAAACAAATATAATACTATAAAGCTGTAGGGTTGATAAAAGTTTAATACTCTTGCCGGGCCTCTATCATCCGATGTGTAGTTTCTAAGGATAAGCCCATAGTAAGAATAAAGATCATGAGAATGATAAATAGTGTGCTGAAATCTTGCCGGCTCACAACGATGTTGCAGCCTTCTTAAAAGGTCGAGGGTTACAATTTGCATAGAAAATGTATAGACAATTAAGTGTGAATTAAATTAAATTTTGTCTTCTTTATGTTAAATTAAATTATGCTTTTGCACTTTGACTCATATTCTATTTTTATAGTATGAATATTACAGGAACTGAGAGTTGTTGAAACCTAAGGTCGTGAGTACCGTTAATAGTCTCTGTGGGGTGTCAAACGCTGGGTTCACTTAGCCGTACGGTTGGGACGTGCCGAGACGAAAGTCACTACATGGGATGATCTAGCTTTAAACTCATTATTCTAAGGTGGAACGTTAAAGCATGTATGTTACAAAAAGTTGATCCATGGTTGAACTTCATGAGAGCACACTCTCTTAAGATATATAAATGTAGGGATAGAAAATTTCACAAGTTGCGAATTGAGTTAGTGTTTAGCATCCTTACTGATATTTAGCTGTGATTTTGTTTTAAGTTTGGTTTGGAAAAGTGAAAAGCCAGGAATTGATAAATTTATCCTTTTTGGGCATTTATCGGGACTTCGAATTCATCTTGTTCAATGATCCCTAACAATTATGGAAAATAATTAAAAAGTTCAAAATAATCTAAATTTAAATGTGTAAGGATATATATTATATATATATTATTATATATATATATATATATATATATATAGTTTATATATTTAATTATATATATATATATATATATTTAAATATAAAATAATATATATATATATAATCTAGAAAAATAGGAAAAAGGGGTGTTTTATAACTTGGGTTTTCTTAATTTTCCCCACAAAAGTCTTTGCTACTTTTTAAAGGCTTAGTTGGGAAAGTTTTGAGGTATTTGGTTATAGAGCATATAACATTGTGTGAGGACACGCAATCGCTTAGTTTGGGGAATTTTGATATGTGTGAAAACACATATCCATTTTATATCAAAATAGACCCAATAAAGACAAAATTGTGCTTTAAATGCTTGAATATTGATTGTTTTGTCTCTGTGATTGTGTAGGTGCGGATATTGCAAAATCACAATGAAAATTGTATAACCGGGCACAAAACAGAAAATGGGAAACGCGTATGAGGACGCAAAAAGCCGGGGAGGGAAGCTATCAAAGTAAAATGTGGTCTACCTTCCAGTTCAACTTGGTAAACAAAAGTCATAAATACAACAAATAGACAATCTAAGTTACCATACCAGTCCCTCATTTCTAAACCAATTCACAAAAATAATCCTTAAAAGTCCTAACGGTCGTTAACTTTTATTTATAAAAGTTAACACTTGTTATCTTTCTTTATAAAACCAAATCCCATTACCCGAATTTAACCCTTGGCCCAAAACCAACACCCGGCCCAAACCCAAGTCAAAGCCCCGGTCAAAATACACAAACGCACCTTTTATAAGTTAAAAAGGGAGGGAGATAAGTTTCTTTACTGTTAATCTCTTCCCCAATTAACCAATGGGTTAAAACTTGGGGCAAATAACATTTGGGAGCCAATAAAAAAAGGACAATTCAGTACAATGGAATGAGATGGCAGGTTTAAAATCGTCACCAAACAATTGCCTTGGTCAAGCAATACATGATCTGTGGAACACGTGGACTGACAAGTTGCACAAAGGAATGTCTGGGGATTTGCACTTGAGGTATCACACAAGTAGCACAGATGCATTCTGAACCACCGGTTGCACGCTGGCAATCGTGTGTGTCCCAAATCTAATCCAACGGTTTCTAAAAAAACAAAGACACAATGATTAGAGGAATGGAAGGCTATGATCAAAAGGAACGTCTAACTGAAAAGGGGACTAGAAGATTCAGAAGATGGCAATAAATAGCCCTTCATTCTCACACACACTAGAGGACTCGTTTGAGCTTTTAGGGAGCTTTAGTAGTTTTCTGATTACGTAAGAAATTAGTTTATGAAAATTTTCATTTCCTTTTCCATTTCCAAACTTGTACTTTGTTATTTCACTTAAATGTAATCAAATTTTTGTATTGAAAGCTTTACCTAATATCTTTTAAGGGTATACTCTCAAATTCACTCTCTTCTGTCAATATGCCTCTCAATAAGCTCTAATGTTAAGCTACTGTTTCATAAGATCATTATAGCTCTCACAAGTCTATAAGCTTGTGATTGAGCTTAATTCAGTCTTTAATTCACTTAAAACTTAAAATCAGCTAATTACCTTGGATAATTAGATTTAGAAGCTTATAGAAGGGAAGCTAGCCATGGATGAGCTTCCAAGGACTTTACTAGCTTATCCATAAGGATAAGCTAGAGCTGTTGATGTTATTTGAAGTTAATATAGCCTTTGGTTATGCTAAGGCACTTGTTAGTCTTCTTAACTTTTTGTCTTTAGTTTTATTAGTATAGATTTGCTTATTTTTTGCTTATTAATTGCTTTACATGCTTATTTAGTGGCTTGATTTGAGCTTAAATCTGTTTCTAATGTGATTAATGATGTATGTTATCTGTCTTTAGTCTCCTTAATATAGAATTTAGATTTACTCTTTTGTCCTATAAATAATAAAAACCATAAATAATATTTTGCATAGATTGTAGGAATTTATTTCTAGCTTGTCTAGTTGTTGAAATATGCTCACTCTAGTTAGTTTATAAGCTATAGCTATGGTATTAAGGTTTCATAACTAGATTTTAGATCATAAGCTAAATTGAAATATGTCTTAGTATAAAGGGGTGTTTGGATTAAGACAGTTTGACCTCTTAAAGTCAAACTGAATTGTGCAATTTATTTTGGTTAGTTGATTCGTCACATTTGATTTGGTTTTTGTAGGATTAGTTTAAGACTTAATATCATTTTAAGGGCTTTATCTTTTGGTTCCTGGCCACCAGGGGATTTTCATTTGCATTAGATTGTTAAAATTTTGTCCAAGCATTCCTAGGATGGCGGATTTTGTGTGCTAGGTGTTCTTAGACACTCAATAGGGAGTGTTAGTGCAGAGAGTAAACATTAGGTCTCCTGCCATTGTTGTTTTGTTCACTTTGGTCAATTGCTATCAGCTAGTAAGTAACTGCAGTTATACTGTTTTCCTTTTCATGTTCATTTAGCTAGTTTAAATAAGTCTCTAGGCTTTTAAAATTAAGTTAGGCTCATAGTTTAGATATAGGAACTAGTTTGTATAAAAAGTTTTAATTTTCCAAATTTCTAGCTTAATTACATAGGGTACATAGCTTCTAAAGTTTTTAAAAATTCCTTAAAAAACCAAAAAACAGTTAGTAACTGATTTAGCTTTTTAAAATTGGATTTTTAGCTTATTAAGATCCAGTTTATGGTGATATTTAATAGGCTTATATGTATTAGGATAGTTGATCAAAAGCCTCAGCTTCTTTAATAGCTTAATGTGCATTATAGCTTAAATAGATTTTGAGTGTTTAGTCAAAATTTCTAAGTTAGCCTCTTAGATAATCTAATTTAGATATCTTATAGTGTTTTTAGCTTAAGTAACTTTTCAAATTTAGATACTATACATCATTAGCTTTCTAGGACAGTTTTTGTTTTCAAATTTGAGCTTAAATGAGTTGTGAGCAAGCTTATAAGTGAAAATTAGCTTTTTGGAGCTCAAAGGCTCACTTTCTGAAAACAGCTTTTTAAAAAGCTTTTAGAGAGCTTATTTTTGAGTTTCAACTTATAGTTTCTTTATTAAAATAGCTTAAAAAGTTGTCCTCTACAACTTTTGTTCTTTAAGTTTTTATAAAAAAAGGGGGAAGTGGAAGTCGGGGGTGAGCAAGACTCGAAAAATGATTGATTGATTGGACGGTAATGATTAGAAGAGGCTTGGACAGCAAGGCATGACCTAGAAGCTTCTCTACAGCCTATAAAAAGGCCTCACTATCACACACTCACACACGTAGAGTAGCTTTAGCTTAATTTTCAATTTTAGTCTATGTAATTTCTTTTTAAATCCTTTGTAATTTTCAAGCATTGTAATCAAGTTTATTAATGAAATTCAGTTTTTTTTTAATCTCTCAAATAATTTTGTTTACTCTCTTAAGCTCTTATTTATCTTCTAAAATGACAAGCTAAAGTCATAAGCTCTCAATAAGCTAGTTAGCCCTCTAAGTCTATAAGCTTAGATTGAAGCTCAAGTCTGTTTTAATCATACTTTAACTTAAAATCAGCTTTAAAACTTATTTACCTATGCTTAAAAGGATTATGGACTTTTGGAAGGGAGATCTAAAAAGGAAGGATCTCCAAGGACTTAACTCCTAGCTTATTTATAAGCTAGGAGAGCTTGTAGCTGCCATATTTGGTTCCTCATGTTTAGCTAGAGGCTTTGTAAGTTTCTCTTTAATTTCTTTAAGTTCTTCCTTTCAATAATTGTCCATTTACTTTCTATGCTTATTTGCTTATTCAATTGCTTATTAGTTGCTTATTTGTGTTGCTTATCTCTTTTATGTGCTTATTAGTTAATATAGTTAATCTGTTTTTGCTTCTCTTAGTCTAGATCATAGTTTTATGTAATCTGCCATATAAGCCTTAAAAAACAAAAAAAATGTAAAATAGCTTAAATCTTAGATTAATGCTTATTAGGTTATTAATTCAGGTTAATTAAGTTTGTTTTAAGCTAGTTAAATTCTGGGTTTGTAGATTTAATAAGTATATTTCATTTTAAAAGCTTTTTCAAAATTGTCATGAATCTTAGGGGGTGTTTGGCATAAGCTAAGTTTGACCAAAAAAAGTCAAGTTAAGTTGTGGAATTTGATTGGGTCAGCTTTAAAATCATTTTTAAACATTAGTTAAATAGTTTTTTAAAAGTTAGTTTTCAAAATCTCAAAAGTTTGAGCTTATTTTCATAAATCCAGCACCTATGGACTTTTTTCTCTTAGTTTTTGTTTATGAAAACTTGAACCAAGCCACTCAGCCTTGGTTATCTCTTGATTTGTGTTTACACACTCTCCTTGAGAGTATCTAAGTGCAGGTTTACCTTTAAGGTAACCTGCACGACTTGGTTTGTGTTTGTGCAAATTGCATCAGCAGGAACTAAGTCAGTTCCTGCTGTCACTTTTGTCTCCATTTTTTTAGTTAGGTAAACATAGGTTTTAGGCTTTAAAATTCAAGTAGGATATTAAGTAGTCTCAGCTTAGTATAGAATAGGGCTTAATTTCCATTTCAGCTTAAATTTGTTAGCTTAATTTAGCTTATAAAAGTCACTTAATCAGTCAAAAAAGCCAAAAACAGTAGGTTAGTTAAGTAGTTTTCTAAATTGAGAATCCTAGCTTAAGGTAGTTGATTTTATTACTTAAATAGATAGTTAATAAGTAGTTTAATAAGTCCTCAAAAGCTTAAAATCTAGTTTTGCTTTTTGTGCCTTTTAGCTTAAATGAATTTTGTGCTTATCTCTTTGATTTCTGAGTTTGCTACTTAGCTCTTCAATTTCAGCTATCAATAAGTGTTTTAAACTCTATTTTCTTTTCTCATTTAGTTTAAGCAATTCATAAGCTGTCTAGAACACCTTTCCTTTTTCATTTTGAGCTTAAAATGAGCTTTTTACAGCTTAATTAGTAAAACTAAAGGGAAGTCCTTAGTTACTGAGGACAGCTTATTGATAAGCTCTTATTGAGCTTATTTGTGCTTTTCAGCCCTAAGTGCTTTTGTTAAAATTGTTCACTTCCATCTGTTCTCCAACTTTGCTTCTTTAAGTTTTTCATTTTAAGCACTTTTTAAAATTCAAGTGCTTAATGGACTTAGCTTGTTAACGGGTTGGGCCTCAGGGTAGGAATTGAAATTTTTAAGTTTCTTAATTAGTCCTTTGTCTGTTAGTTCGTTTTCTTTGTTAGTCCCTTTAGCTTTGCACCGTTAGTCCTTAGGTTAGTTTTTTTATTAGTTTAATTAGTTTTAATAAATAATTAGGTTAGTTTTTAATAAGTTTAATTAAAGTTTAATAAAAAAGTAAAAATTAGGGCTTTTAATTTTCTAAATTTTCTGCACTTTTTCTTTATCTAGTGTAATTTTTATAAAAATTTTAGGATTTTATTTTTAATAGTTTTATTATTTTTAAAGTTTTTAATTAGTTTAAATCTTAGAAAAATCATATCTTTAAATCTAAAAAGCCAAAAATAGTAATTCTTTTTTCTAAAATTTTCCTTTTCTTTGTTTTATCTAGGAAAAATATAAATTCAATTTATTTTCTATTTTTCTAGGATTTAATTAGAATTAAATAGTTTTTAATTGATAAAAAATTCAAAAATAATCAAAAAAATATATTTTTTCTTTTTCCAAAAACTTTCTTTTGTCTTATTCTAGGTTTAAAAAATTAGTTTGCATTTTTAGGACTTATTTTTGATTGACTTGCTTATTTGTCGCGTTTTATTTGTTTCATGTTTTTCCTTTTTAAGTGCTTAATTGTTCAATTTTAATTGTTGCTTTTTATTTAGTAGTGATAGCTTATCAAAAATATCTTTGCTTCACTCAAATCATAATCCGAATTAAAACGTGGTTTCAATTTCACTAGTCGTTGGGGAAACGACCCGGGTGATCATTCTTACCCGGTTTAATATACGTATTATATATTATATTATATATATATTTTTGAGAGTGAATTTTATCAAGGGTAACTTGGTAATTTTCTTAATTGCTCTTTGGAATATTATTATATTTTATATTGTATTTTACACGTGTATAAAACTCACAATCAATGTTCAAAAAGGGAATATTTCTATAGAAAAGGTTTCCTCCTAAGATAACATTGCTGGTATATTCACCAAACCACTCAAGCGTGGACCTTTCAACTTACTTAGACTAGGACTCGGTCTCATGGAACCAAACGCCTAATGAACCACCATCGTACGAATCTCTACTTTTCTTCTCAAATCTAAATCTAAATCTAGGATTCTATTTCCGCACTCAAAAATTAAAAGATTTTAGGAATTTTCATCACGCTAGTATATGTATCCATACTATGTACTATTATTTATGCACTTTCATCATCAAAAGATTTTTCTTGTTTCATTCAAAACGTGAAAGATAATTTTTCTTCAAACACTTCTCATGACTAGGACACGCATAATTTTTTTTTCATTGATTAATACAAAGCAAAAATGTTTTTAGTCATGCATCACGACATATGTCTCTTGAATGCTAAAGAGAATACATAACTAATATGTATTTTCGGGTACATTCAACCGAAGCAACATTATATTAAGGAGACTTCGGGTTATCTCATTATTATATTTTCCTTTTAAGTCGAGATAATCGCACCTCTAAAATGATTACATATAGACACACACTAGAACTCTCTTAAAATTACTTTGAGATCATCTATCTTATTGGAACAAAAGACCTCTACTAATGTCTCTTCTTTTCTGATTTCATCAGACACCCAGTACCCTTCCCTAAGGAAGGATAGTACCCTATTGAGAGGGTACCGGCGAAACCGAGTGATCAGAGGACTATTCATACGAATTTTTAAAACTTAAGTCCTATCTTTCTCCCTAATCTCAACCTATTTCCTGCTTATAGACTATAGAGTTTGACTTTTAGGAGATTAACACCAAATCTAATCATTAGATTTTGTCCAATTTAGAAGAAAATGTATTTACTGTCCTCTTGAGCTCTTCTATAAATAGCCATCTTGTTAAACACCTCTCCATCTCAATTTCATGCATTCTCTTAATCTTTACCATACCAAAATCAAACAATGACAAGAAGGACAAGTCTTTCAAAAGAATAGCCCGAATTAGTGTCCATGCATGTTGTTTTGTCAATCCACCACCCGCTTCTCCACTTTACCAACACTTCTCTCCTTCTGCCGACTATCAAACGGCGCCACATTTAACTCCTCTTGAGTCACCACCGACCTCTCCTATGGCTCCACCAGGATTTTCTCCAACTCAACTCTTGACCACTCCCAAAACAACTTCACATCTGTTTACCTCTCCACCTCCGGCACCATCTCAACCTTCCAAACAAACTTTTCCTTTAGCTATTAACTTGGAGCCCGTTGAGCACATTTTCTTCACACCTCCCACATCTCCTCATCTATTCTTCGATTCACTCAAAGATCTTATACCTCAAACCACTAACCAGCCACCTTCACAACCTTCGTTCGACTCTATTGAGCGTTTACCAACTCAACCACCATCGGTTCCTGAGGTTATGAAACCTCCTCTTCCACCCTTGCCACCACAACTTCTGCCGCACTCTCATACGATGTGGTTAAATGATTCTTTTCCCCCGCTTACTCACGAGATATTTTATGGGCATTGTCATAGAACACAAGTGATCATTAATGATCTTTGTGATGAAATGAGGTTCATCCTCAATCATATTCTCAAGCGCCTCACCACCCTTACACACCAAAACTTCCCATAGGATATTTTGGTGTAGAAAATAAAACTAATATTGTACTTTTTAAGTCTTTAGTTTAAGATCTTATCCTTGTTTTAGCTTTTCCTATTTTTGTAACTGACATAATGTCACAAAAATAGTTGATCTTTATATTACAAGGATTATATGGTCTATACTTGCTTATGTTGTGCATTGTATTTATACTTCTAGAGTTTGTTTTATAATATGTTTCCACTAATCAATCTCAAAAGTCAACTTTCTGACTTTCTGAACAAGAGTCGGTACCCTTCGTTAACAAAGGACGGTACCTTTTTGAAAAGGAACCGCCAGAACCAGCTTAACAGTAGACTGTTTTTCCACTTTATTCTAACATTTTTGTTGTAGGTACTCTCAAAAAAAGGGGGAGCATGTATTCATGTTAATTTATCACTAACACTTTATTTTGTAGCATCGAATTCACTTGGATACCTTGACATCCTTATTTGGGGGAGCATTCGTCAAGGGGGAGTATTACATTCGATTCTCTCAGGATCGATTCTCTCAGGATCGATTCTCTCAGGATCGATTCTCATTGTTACATTCGATTCTCTTCGAATCGACTCTCATCTGAATTATAGCATTCGATTCTCTTCAAATTGATACTTATAATATATTGCATACATTATTGCATCTTTTATTAGTTTTCTCTTTGACACTCTTTTTGTTTCGATAAAAAGGGGGAGAAGGAAGTAAAATGCTCCAATCTAAAACTTCACGTTCTTTCTTTTACTTCCAATGATGTTACGTTTTGTCATCAACAAAAAAGGGGAAATTGTTAATACAAATAAGCCGTAAAAATGTTTATTTATATTTTACGATCTTCTTATGTTTTATCGATAACTGTCACACCCCGTAAATTTCAGGTCAACATTTTAAACCTTTCTGATTATTATCTTTGACTTTTACATGTTACGTTTGAATCAGACAGTTTACCGGGAAGTTAAATCGCATAAATCTGAAAAACGTCATTGGGCGCTTCCCGGCATCTAAGTGTTTCGTGATTTTTAATCACTTCTAATATTAATTTTAGGGTTTTATCTTTTAAATTGCGTTTTTTGCGTTTTTGACCAAACGGAACCCCGGAAACCCGAAATATTTTCGCGTAAACTCGAGTTATCATCCGACAAGCATTGTAATGTTAAAATTTCGTTCACCTCCTTGTCTTATCCAAGTTGGACGCCTAAACTACAACAAATGTTACCTTGCATCCTAAATTAAAGATTTAGCATCTTATTTTGAAACATGCACCCATGTGTGCATGTAAACATGCACCCATGTGTGCATGTAAACATAGAAAGTGACACATGAGAGTGTCACTCTCATGTGTAACCTCCCTATGTAACCTCATGCATGTGATACTTACATATTCTTACACTCTTTGACTAGTAATTTTGAACCATGACCATGTTGCTTGAACCTTAGCTAGAAAATTTGAACCCATGGTCCTTGTGGCTTAATTTTGGCTGAGCAAAGGTGTACACACACCTTTGGTGTGTGTTGGTTACTTACTTGTACATATGGTCACTCTTAACCTAATCCATTCCTATAAATACCTTGCATACTCTAACTTAGGGTTTCATTCTCATTCATAGCCTCAAAAATCACACATCTCATCTCTCTTTCTCCCTTGCTTGCTCACGGCACAAACACCCTCTCTAGGGTTTTCATTTTCTTTGATTATTTTCAAGATCTAAGTGTTCTAAGTTCATTTCCAAGGGTTTCTAATGTAGTTCCAAGTATTGTTTGGTTGATTTTCAAGGGTTTCTCAAGATTATAAAATTAGGGTTTCTAATTTTATAAGTAGGTTTTATAGATCTAGTCATTTTGGGTATAGATCTTGTGCTTCTCTATTTGTTTCTTCATTCTTGTAAGTATTTCTTGGTCATCTCTTGTTTCATTCCTTTTATTCTTATGAATATTGTTCAAGTTTAAGAGTCTATGTGTTTGTGTTACTTTTCTAAAAAGAAATGACAAAATATCTTGACAACCTTTATAAAAATGGAAGTATTATGTTTATTATTTTAAGTATGGTGTGGATGAGTTGAAAGTGTGTTGCTCTAACAATAGAAATGAGGGGTTAGGTTAAGTATGTGTGGTTTTGTTTGGTTGGTTTGGTTCGTGATCCGGGTTTAGGCTAGAATAAGCACTATTGGACCGTTTGGATGGAGTTTTGAGAGTTATTTATGAAGACATGTTGCATGGGTTCCGAATAGTTTTTGAGGTTCTGAGCGACCTAAAATTGTCTTCATTTATGCGTATAATAAGTAAGTTTTTGAAGAGCTTGTTTCGAATAGATAGTTTTTCACATATCGCACTTTAAAATCGGACTTAAAACGGCCAAGTTATAGCCAAATGAAACTTGAAACATTTTTCGGCAAAACCAAATGAATAGTGTGCTGATGTGAATAGTAAAAGGGGTTTTCGGACATTCTGGACTTTCTAAACTCTAGCGATATTTTAGTTCACATATATATAGATTAGCATCATTTGAAGACGTCAATTAACATGTTTTAGGAAAATAATGATAATGTTACTAAATGTAAGTTTGGTTAAAATTAGCGGGATCGGACTTGGAAGTTAAGCGATTATGGTTAGTTAGCGTATTTTGAAAATATGGGAACTTAACAAATATAAGGGATGGTATTAACGTCTTGAAACTAAAAACTTTCCTAAAATAGGAACTTTCTAAAAAGTAGTAATTTTTGGATAAACGCCAAGACTTAACGAAAAACTTTGTAATTTTATTTAGTCATAACTTTATTAACAAACTAAAGCACGTTACCATATTGGATGTATTTTCTCTTAAAACGTGTTCATATTGTTTCGGTTATCTTTCGTTTACTATAAGACGCGTAATTTATTTTCAGGTTCGCGTGTTGGTTTCTTAGGCTTGATTTCTTCATCGTTGATTATCGATTCTCACTTGCATAGGTGAGTTCATAGCCCACACATTTTTACCGATTTACAATGTTTTATACTTTGGGTGAGTAAACCATGTTTTGCTTTTAAAATTGAACATCAAGTTTTAACGTGAGTTTTACACTGTATTTGTGTTGCCTAAGTTGCTTAAAACGCACTATTACACGTAATTCTATCATGAACGTTAGTCACCTATGGCCAAATTGGATTGGTTTAAGTAAGTGCTGAATGCGTAAATAGTTCTTTTGGAATATGATCCTATCTGCTTTAGTTCACATAACGAGAACATACGGATATATTTCATGTCGATTGGGCGTTGTGTGGTCTTTGGTTTGGGACACCGTTTATGGGCAAGGAGTACTATTGGCTGATATGATATGCCCTATTTTTATTAGCATCGATGTCTTGAGATTAGCATAACAGAAATACCTTTTTATGTGATGTTGTATCTGTTATAGTAGTCCCGCATTTGTTTTGAATCTTTGGTCCAATCTGGTACTACTTAAACTATGAATTCAACAACATTATGTTGAACGTTTTATAACTTTGATATTTTCTCAGGTTCTTAGCTTGGCTTGATTCTTGATTCTAAATGGAGTCTATGTGCTATGTGACTTCGCCGATTTCAAGACTTATCTATTAATATACCCGTTGTCATTGTCAAACTTTATTATGCTTTCGCTACATTTAACTCTCATATGATCGGTTGTAAAACTTAATTAAATTTTCTTTTATGCAACGAGTAAACTTTTTCAAACGTCCATGATTAGTGGTCGTTCTTTATTGCTTTGTGTTCGGAGTGTTATGACGTCACGCCTTCGGACACGTATTCTGTCCAGCCCCCCCCCCCCCCCCCCCCCCCCCCCCCCCCCCCCCCCCCCCCCCCCCCCCTGGGCCCCGTTGGGGGTGTGAAAATTGGGTAATCAGAGCCAAGGTGATTGAGAACCAGGTAGTTATCTTGGCCTGGTCATAACTAGTATGTGTTCATTTATGCTCTATCTGTGCTTACTTGTTGTCTATCACTTGCTATATTTTTATATATATATATATATATATATATATATATATATATATATACTTGAGACTATTATATATTTCTATATTTACCTTGCCATTCATTTCAACGTTTCTTTATGCCTTGCATGGTTTCATATAAAGGAGATTTATATAAACTTTTGCTTGTGCAGATCATGGCAGCTTCAGCTATTGGCTATTTCTTCTGATTCATCGGATGAGAGTGTGGGATCACCGCCCTCTCAGGTTATTCTTTTTGGTGATATTCCTACTGTCATTCTTTCTACTTCTGTGGTTGCTCCAGAGACTTCTACTATTGCTCCTGTTATTTCATCTGCCGCTCATGTGGTTGAGATGACTCTGTCGCTTCACCCACTGGATTGTGTGGTTTGGTTCCCTATTTGGGTTTCGATTCTGGTTCACCAGATGAGATGTCTTCACCAGAGCATATTTCCCTGCTACCAACTATTTCACCATTCTTATGCATCGATTCTTCTAAGGCTCTTGATGGACCACCTTCTCAGGATCCGTATGTGATGACGGTTGCTCGTTGGAGGAGCAAGGTATCATCACCTCCATCATCATCATATGTGTTTCCTATTGCTCCTGTTACTGTCCCGCCCGAGATTCGTCGACGGCCTGTGATTCTTATCCGACTCGGGGAGGCTATTCCTTTTGGTTGACCTTACTGCACCCATCTTAATAGGCCGCGTAAGTTGTTGACTGCGAGGAAGAGAGTTGGACCTTTACCAGCTCACAGATTAACATGGAGGCATGCATCACCTCGTTCTTTAGACCACCACCCATCTTATTCTAGTTCATCTTTAGATTCTTCTCCAGTTCATTCTTCGGGTTTGGATGCACCAGATCAGGCTCATTCTGGATCTTCGACTAGAGATGTATCACCTAGATTGAGTTACCCTTCGAGGAGAGCACCACGACGTAGTGAGGCATTTCGTCGTTGGTGTGCTGCTCCATTATCTACCTTGTATCCACCGACTACATCAGAGTCATCATCAGGAGATTCATCAGAGAGACCACTGCATTCATCTTCACATTCTGCTGGACCATCTCGCAAGAGATGTAGATCCCCGGTTGATTTTGTACCATCGTCTACGCCAGTTATGGGATCATTAGCTCCTACCCGTGCTGATATCTTACCACCTCATAAGAGGTTCAGATATTCATATTCGTCTGAGGCTAGCATAGAAGAGGATACCAAGAGTGATCCTATAGAGACTGAGGTTGATATGGAGTTGGGTATTGGTGATGGGGATGATGTTAGAGATCATGTTGAGATTGACCCTAGGGATGTCAGGGATGACACCGAGGAGTATGAGGCTGACACCAGTGCTGGAGACATGGTTGAGGTAAGTATCGACCCGATGTCGGCACTGATAGTTGATGAGGAGATTGTAGAGCCAGCTAGAGAGGATTCTTCTTATCGTTTGCCTCTCTATATGTGTAGAAAGTAAGCGTGGCGAGTGGAAGAGGTACATCGAGAGCTAATGAAATTATACTATCTAGCTTATCATAGCACACGGGCACGTGGTATGTTAGTCTGACATACACACACCAACACATCAGGGCTACAGCACAAGAGGTTCGTATTGGAGTAATTCGAGATTGAGACTGTTCAGAGATGGTTGGAGCCGATCATTTGAGGGCTAGGGGACATAAGTTGATATGATCGAGAGGATTGACAGCTTAGGTTGAGACTTCAGTTCGTGCTATGTTGGATATCGAGAGGGATCGTGTGAACAGTCTTCGACTTTATATGTCTCTTTCACGAGATTCGTCAGTTTGTAGGGACGCGATGATACTCGGGGGAGACATAGGAAGTTGGAGTCATATGTTGAAGAATAACATTTGGTTTTTTGCCCTTAGACTATTTGTACCATGATCAATAGTAGACACTAAACTGATGGTTATGAGTAGGTCTAATGTTAGCATAAATAATTGTGGATCATGTACCTATTTTGGATTTTTGGTTGTAACTGAATTATGCTTTTATTCATGAAACAAAAAGCTTGTTTTGACTCTCTCGCTTATTTATCTATATTGTTATTTATCCATTCTAGCAATCGTGTTGTAATTATATTTTATTTCATAGCATGTATTAAATTATTGTTATCTAATGATAGCGTATTCGTTTCAAAATCTCACCATGGGTGTGTCTTGTGATGTAGAACAATGACTATCACTTGTGGACGCAGCTCTAGAGACTCGTTGAGTTAACCGAGATCTTGAACTCGGGAATGGGAATGACAATGGCGGAGGAGATGGTAATGGAAATGGTATTGGGAATGGAAATAATTGAGGCGACAACGGTGACGGTAATGAGAACCGTAATGTGAATGGAAGAGGCGACAGGCCTGTTGCTCGTGAATGTACTTACCAATATTTCATGAAATGTCAACCACTGAGTTTTAAGGGAACAGAAGGTGTGGTTGGTTTGATAAGATGGAAATTGTGTTTCACATCAGCAACTGTCCGAAGAGATATCAAGTGAAGTATGCTACCTGTACTTTACTCGACATTGCATTAACCTGGTGGAATTCTCACAAGAGAACCATCGGAACTGTTGCTGCATACGCTTTATCATGGAGAGAGCTGTTGAAGCTGATGACTGAAGTGTACTGCCCGAGAAATGAGATCCAAAAGATGGAAACCGAGTTGTGGAATTTGTCGGTGAAGAACAATGACATGGCTACTTACACTCAAAGGTTCCAAGAACTTACCATGATGTGTATCAAAATGGTCCCCGAGGAGGAAGATCGGGTGGAGAAATTCATTGGAGGTCTTCCTGATAATATCCAAGGGAATGTAATTGCTGCAGAACCCACAAGACTACAAGATGCTGTTCGAATTGCCAACAACTTGATGGATCAAAAGTTGAAGGGCTATGCTGTAAGAAACGCAGAGAACAAGAGGAGATTGAACAACAACTATAGAAACAACCGTGGGCAACAACCACCCCACAAACGACAGAATACTGGAGGTCAGAATGTTGCTAGAGCCTATATGGCTGGTAACAATGAGAAGAATGGTTATGAAGGAACACTTCCTTTCTGCAATAAGTGTAAGCTACACCACGAAGGACAGTGTACTGCTAAGTGTCATAACTGTAAGAGGATTGGACATCTGGCCAGGGATTGCAGATCTGTTGTGACTGTACCTACTCAAGGAACTCCAGGGCCGAATCAGGGAGTTATTACGTGTTTTGAGTGTGGTGCACAAGGACATTACCGGAAGGATTGTCCCAAAGTCAAGAACCAAAACCGTGGGAACAAAGCAAGAGTTCCTGATGCAAGAGGCAAAGCATATGTCCTAGGAGGAGGTGACGCTAACCCAGGTGTACGTAAACCCGGTTCCCAGCACTGTCTGGGTAAGTGCCTTCGCAACGATTCCTCATGCTTATCATTATTTGACCTGGCGCCGAGAAGAGTTTCGTATCAAATATTGTTAGTGCTCAATGCTTGACATCTAACCCTATGCCTTAGATGTTAGTACTCTATCGAACTAGCTGACGAAGGACATCAGAAACCACACTGTGTTATGGGTTGTACTTTAGGATTGTAGGAATCATTTAAATCGACCTGATGCCTATAGACGTTGGGTAGTCTTCGACGTTATCAACGGCATGAGATTCGGTTAGAAAGAATAATGCAGTGATTGTCTGTGATCGAGAAGATAGTGCGGGATTCCTTATGGAAAATGAAATTTTGATTGGTCAAGGAGACAAAGGTGCCAAGGAGAAGAAATCAAAAGTTGTGATATATATCATGTGAAAAGGCCCAGAGTATTTAGAGAAAGGTTGCCAAACTATTTCTGGCACAGGTTCGATGAAGGAATAACATAGACAAGTCGGAAGAGAAGCTGATTGAAGACGTGACGACATGTACGGGATTTCCAGAAGTTTTTCCGAAGACTTACTGGACTACCACTCACACGACAAGTTGAATTCCTAATTGACTTAGTACCAGGTGCTGCACCTGTTAGCTGAGCCCCGTATAGGTTAGCACCATCGGGATGGAAAGACTCTGTTAAACTCAACTACAAGAACATTTTTCGACAGGGGATTTATAAGGCCAAGTTCCTCACCTCTAGGGTAGCTCCGGTTTTGTTTGTCAAAAATAAAGATGGCTTTTTCCGAATGTGTATCGTCTACCGACAATTAACAAGATTACAATGAAGAATCGACACACTTACAAGAATCGACGACTTGTTTGATCAATTACAAGGCTTAAGTGTGTACTCAAAGATCGACTTGAGGTCTGGTTACCACCAACTCAGAGTTCGTGATGAGGATTCCCACAATACGGCGTCTTAGAAACACGCTCACTGGTCATTTACGAGTATCAGTGATAGCCATTCGAGTGACTAACGCGCGCAGTGTTCATGGATTTGATCGAACAGGGTATGCAGACTACTAGATAAAGTATCGTGAATCATGTTGATCGATGAAATCTTAATCTACTCTAAGACAAAGAAGAACATGATGTAACATATTAGACTATCTTGGAGTCTGCCCAAGACAAGAAGGAATTGTACGGCCAAGTTTTCAAAGTGTGACTTTTGGCTATAGAAGGTACAATTTCTTGGACAATCGTGATTGTTAGAGAAGGCTTTCACGTTCGATCCAACGAAGTTTGGAGTCAATATAGGATGGAATCACCCAAATCTCCACGAAAATTCGAATTTTAGGTCCTTGCCGGTTACTACCAGACAGATTTATCAAGGATTCTCCAAGTTTGCCAGCCATGACAAAGCCGATCAAAAAAGTTGTAAGTTCAATTGGGGTGAAAAGGAGGAAACTGCTTTCAGAAATTGAAACAAAAGTTGGTGTAGTGCAACGATTATTGGGCATTGCCCGAGGAAGTGAAAAAACTTCGTACGTATAGTGTGATGCTTCTCTTAAGGGATTAGGCGCAGTGTTGATGCAGAAAGAGAGAAAGTTATTGCTTATGCTTCCAGCCAGCCTCAAAATCCATGCGAAGTTCTACACGACACATGATTTGGAAATTGGGAGCTGTGGTTCGCTCTCAAGATGTTGGAGACATTACTTTTACGGCACGAAGTGCCGTTGTGTACTCTGATCAAAAAGTTATGCAACCATTATTCTTGATCAGAAAGAGTTGAATCATGAGACAAGCTTGTGGTTAGAACTGGTAAGTTGACTATGAAGCGAGTTCACTACCACCCGGGAAAGGCAATGTGGTGGCTTGATGCGTTGAACCGAAAGAATAGACTAGCCAATGCGAGTTCGAGCCTTGGTTTGACAATCAGTTTGAATCTCCCTGCGAGGATATTGAATTGATCACGGTTGAGGCGTGAAGAAGAAAAATTTCGGAACAGAGGAATTTGCATGGCATGATTAAGAACTTGGAAGCCACGTGCAGAGGAGTTATGTTTGAAGTGAGAGAAGATGTGATACCACTGTTTGGTGAATTGAGAGCTTCTGAATTATGCCACGAGTCACATAAGTCAAAGTTTCGATCCACCCTGGATCGGTCCAAATTGTTTAAGATTTGTAAAAGCTTTCTGGTGGACCAACATTGAAAGCAGAATTGCCACATATGTAAGAAAGTTATTGAACTTGCGCAAAGGTTAAAGCGGGACATTCAGAAACCATTCGGTCTAATTCGTACAACTAAAAAATCCCTGATGGAAATGGGAGAACATAATATGGACTTTCGTGACAAAGTTACCAAAAAAGGGCAAGTGGGCTAGCATATGATTTGGGTTATCGTCGATTCGATCACTGAAATTGCTCTTTTCGCCAGCAAGGAGAATGTACTCAATGGAGTAAAACTGACCAGGCAAATTGAAAAGAAGTGGTGTGAATGGTAGTTGTGTTTCGATCATCTCTGATCGCGATGGTAGGTTCGTGTCCCAATTCTGGCAATCTCTTCAAGAAGCTTTTGGAACTCAATTAGATATGAGTACGGCATATCACCCCGAAACAGATGGTCAAAGAATGAGAGGACTATCCAAAATTGAAGACATGCTTCCGAGCATGTGTGATAGAATTTGGGAAGGGATGGGTAGACATTTACCCTTAATAGAATTCTCCTACAATAACAGCTATCACATACAAAGTATTAAGCGCACCTTTTCAAGCATTGTATGGTCGCAAATGCGGTTCACTGTCTGTTGGGCTGAGGTGGAGGACGCTCAGCTTATGGACCAGGAATTGTTCATGAGACAACAGAGAAGGTTATCCAAAATCAAGGCATCGTCTATAAGCTTCACATGATCGACAAAAGTGCCTACGTGATCAAGGAGTAGTCATTAGAGTTTCAGGTTGGGGATACGGTTATGTTCAAAGTATCGCTGGAAGGTGTAATACGTTTCGGCAAACGAGGAAAGTAAAAACCTCTTTCTATTGGACCTTTTAAATTATTGCGTCAAGGTGGGAACTGATGTCAGATCGACTAGGAATTACCATCGAAGCTAAGCAGTGTTCATAGTACCATACAGACTCGAACCTTAAGAAGTGATCTATCCGAGAACGCTCGCAATTTCCATTGGGACAAAAATCCACATTGATGAAAAGCTCAATTTCATTGAAGAACCAGTTGAGATTATGGACCGCGAAGTTAAGCGTTTGAAGCAAAGTCGCATTCCAATCGTAAAGGTCCGTTGGAATTCTAGAAGAGGTCCCGAGTATACCTGGGAACGCGAAGACCAAATGCAAAAGAAGTACCCTCATCTGTCGCTTAACCCTGTATCCGCATCTCAAGGTACGTCCTAAGCTTTGAGGATAAAGCTCTTCTAACGGGGAAAGGATATCAACCCCAGTAAAAATTCCGGTAGTTTTCCGACCCACTCCGGTCATCTACTTTAAATTTTATTCGTTACGTTTAAATCTGACAGTTTACCGAGGAACTAAACTGCGTAAAACTGAGAAAACGTAATCGGATGGCGTTCCGGCATCGGTTAAAAAAATTTAATTAGGCATTTTATGTGTTATATTAGCTTTCCTGAGTGTTTCGTGATTTTTAGTCACTTCCGATATTAATTTTAGGGTTTTATCCTTTAAATTGCGTTTTTCGCGTTTTTGACCAAACGGAACCCCGGAAACTCGAAATCTTTTCGTGTAAACTCAAGTTATCGTATTTCTAGTGTCATACTACTAAAAATTTCGTTCACCTCTTTTTCCATAGCATAATGTGGCGCATAAATACAAACAACAATTTACTTGAACTCTAAATTAAATCAACAAGCATCTTTCTTGAAATTCCATGCATGTGCTCATGCTTACACAAGATGGTGACACATGAGAATGTCATTCTCATGCACCATTTCTCATGTTGTTAAGACCATGTGTTTACTTACACTATTCTTACACATTTGACTAGCAAACTTTGAACCATAACCATCTTGAGTGAACCTAGGCTAGAAAAATTTTGTGTGGTCTTGCCTTGTGAACCCCAAAACCAGACGCACCATATGTGAGCCAAGACGGGCAGTCGGTTCCAAGCATAATGACCTTGAAACTATTACCTTTTAAATACCCTAAACTCTCCATTCTATAAATACAACAATTCTTTCACTTAGGGTTATTAACACATTCACTAGCCTAAAAAATTCTTTACTTCTCCTCCTTGCTCCTTGTCACGGCACAACCTCACCAACATACACATCCATTTCTTTTGTGTTCTAGCAGAATCAAGTGTTTAAAGTTATTCTCCTTGTTATATCTAGGGTAGATCCATGTGTTGATTGGTTATTTTTCACTGTTCTCAAGAATTATTAAATTAGGGTTTCAATATGTACTTTGGGGTTTTTGATGTCTATAATTTTGGGTATAGATCTAGTGTTTTTGCTACACATCTTCTTGGATTTGTAAGTGTTACTTGAATCTTTGGTTGCGTTTATTATTTTCTTGATAGATCTATAGTTTAGTAGTTAAATAGTCAATGTGATGTCGTTATTTGTTCTTACAAAAGAAATAAATTTTAATACTTTTGTCAATCTTTTATTAAAAATGGACGTAACAATGTTACCACATATCGTCTTATATTTTATAATTATGTTCTTGGCGAGATTGAGAGTTGATGAGAGTTGCAACAATAGATATTAGGGTGGATTAAGGTTTAGTTTTGTTGGTTGGTTGTTTGTAAATAAAGGTTGAACTAGATTAGGCACTAATATGCGAGTTGGGTTGATTTTTGGTCATATTTCGGCAAAACAAACTTGCTGTCCCGAATTAGTTTAGTGGTTTTGAGTGAGTTAAAAATGTTTTCATTAGGCGTAAAAGTAATTTTCGAAGAGCTCATTTCGAATAGATAATTTTTCATATATCACACTTTGAAATCGGACTTAAAACGGCCAAGTTATGGCCAAATGAGATTTTAAGTATAAAACACGAAAGTTGTCCGGAATGAGATTTTACTATATCGTTAGCAACCGCTTAGCCTAAAAGTTAAAACTGAGAGACATTTTTACTACAAATCGGAAAAATAGATTTTTAAGAAAAACTCTAACTAATGCTTGCTGATTGGAATAATAAAAGGGGGTTTCGGGCACTTTCGGAAGATTTGGATGTTTTAAATTACAGCGAAACCACATAGACAAATGTTAGCTTATTGTTAGAGCAACTAGAATGTCAAGAAAGGTTATTGAGATGACGACCTTAATAAAAAGTAGGATTATTAAAAAATGATACGAATTGAAAACATTTAGGCGGATTTAAACAACAAGGATTAGGCGGTTTTAGAATTGTTTAAGCAAATTTGTAAAAAATACGAAAACTTAAGAAATAGGGACGTTATTACCGTTTTGAAACTAAAAGTTTCCTAAACAGGGAAAGTTTATAAATTTGTACTCTTTGCAATTGCAGTGTATTTATCTTAGAAATGGTAAAGTTTCAAAGTCTTTTATTTACTAAAACGCAAAACATACTGGATGCTTTAAATAATGAACATGGCGATGCTTTAATTGTTTCTTAGTTTTATGCTAAGTCCATACCATACTTACTCTAGGTCGCGGCTAGACCTCCTTATATCTTCATCATCTGTTGTGGTTATCGCTTACCCTTGCTAAGGTGAGTTCATAGCCCCACATTTTTACTGATTTACAAACGCTTTATACTCTGGGGTGAGAAACATTGTTTGCTTTTAAAATTGGACACAAGTTCTTACGCGACGTTTTATTGTTTATGTGTTGCTAAGTTGTTACTCAATCTACTCACTTAGCCAAATATAATGAACTGTTAGTTTCTCGACCGGAGGACCGGTTGAGGGAGCGCGAGTGAGTAAATAGATCTATTGGGACTACATTCATCCCTATCCGTTTGGTTTCCACTTACCGAAGAACAAACGGATTATGTCATGTCGAGTGTTACACTTGGTGGTCTTTGGTTTGGGACACCGGTGTAGTGGTGGAATACTATGAAAGGATGTAGGCATTTTTTTTTGCCATGTGATTAATTTTGCTTCAGTGTCATGAGCTTAGTGCAACAGTAAATACTTTTATGTGATGCTGTATTCGTTTAGTAGTACTTAACGTTGTGTAATTATTGTGTCACAATCTTGTATTAATATCTATACCTATGATTCAACCTAATGGTTGTTGTCGGTGTGTTTAAGGTTTTCTACTGGTGCCTTAGATTGGATTGATTCCTTGATGCTATATGGAGTCTAGTGCTATGTGACTTCGCCAATTTCAAGATTTATCTATTAATTTACTGATGTCATTATTAAAAACTTGTTATGCTTCCGCTTATTTTAAACTTAATTATTATGGGCTGTAAAACTTAACATCTATTTGATTTTTATGCAACGAGTAAATTTTTTCAAACGTCCTTGATTATGGTCGTTCTATTATTGGTGATCGAATTGTTATTGAGTCACGCCCTCGGCCAACGTATTCGTCAGCCCTGTGCCACATAAGAAGCTCCACAATTCATTGGGGAGTATGGAATATAAGGAGAAGAACGAACTTAGGTGTCTTTAGTATTTTATTTAGTGTCGTCTACTGACTTATAACATGGGTATAAAATGCAAAAGTTTAGATGTAGGTTTTGATAAGGGTAACTTGAGGTTAGCAAGTTGTATTTGTATATAGATGAGTTTAAATCAAGATTAGGGTTTAGAGTTTTACATCGGGGTGATTGTTACTTGAACTTGGGGGAGTGAACCTAATATGATGGTAATCATTGGGTTTTGGTTTAGTGATAGATTCTTTTGCAAATGGTTAATATGATGAGTTTGACTTTTGTTTGCTCATGGTGAGTTTGTACTGTCCCACTTTTGTACTTATATTTTAGGATGGAAATGATGACAAAATAATGTTTTTGGTTTTTGTAACCTTGATATGTGTTTTAAGTGTCGGCATATATGGTTGCTTTGTGCTATTGCTATGTGATATTAATTGTGGTAAGACATGTGTATGTGAGGATGACATGACCTTGTGTGAGACCCGAACGGACTTAGCTAGTGAAGTGGGTTAGTCTTGCGCGGAGATATTCAGTCTTACGCGGAGATATTCTCAGTCTTGACGCGGAGTTAAAAGTGGATGGCAGGGTCGATCCACCCCAGTTAATGTGAATTTATTTTGTGATAGAATAGATGTCAAACACTGTTCGTAAATGTTGTTTTTTGTTGATCGCGGGTGTCTGATATTGGCTTAAAATCTACATATTTTGTTTTATACCTCGTTAACAACACACTATAAAAAGGACTAAAAACACCTAAAAAATATAGATAATTATGTTGCAATATCGTTTGTCTGTGTTTTTTATGTCATTACCAGGTAAAAAGGATTGAAAATGAAGCAAAAACGGTAATTTTGGGTGACTTTCGACGACGTTTTCACATTTATCGAGGTTTCCAAAACGATAAGTCGTGATACCTCCATCGACCACACATTGGAAGAGCACGAAAAAAACAAGTCAATAAGTACCGGGTCCTTTTATATTTTAACCTTTTTTTTATGAACCTTTTTTGTCATGTTTGAACCTTTTATCTTAATAAATCTGTGTCCAAGTTAATTAAGGGTCTTAATTACTTATAAATTTTGCAAAATTTAATTAGAACTATGCTCTCAGCCAACGGTTAGAGCATTAGCTTTATATAGTTGGTTCTTTGGTTCGATTCATGCCAGAGGGTTACTTCCCCTCAACGGACCGACCGGCTCAAGACCAGACCGATAGAACCGGCCCAAGTCCCGACCTGACCGGCCCATGACCGACCCTGACCCGGGCCATGACCCGACTGACCCGGCCCACGACCGACAGACACGGCCCAATACAATAACTGTTGACCCTCCTTGACCGGCGGTCGGACCACCGTGACCGGTTGGTCAGGCGGTGTGTCAAACGGTGGATGACGGTGGTCTGCCACGTTAAGTGTTGACCGCCACGTTGAACCACCCGTTGACGGAGGTCGACGGGCAGGATGACGGAGGTTGAAACCGACGGTCGGGGAACTTGTTTCGCACGTGGCCCACTCGGTGGTGACTCGTGGCCTTCTAATGGATTGTGATGTCATGATTGTACAGGTGTAAGGTTCGGAGGTACTGTACATGTCTGTACCAGTACTGTACAGTCAGTACGGGTTCTGTCTCAGGTGGCGGCTGGACAAATCTGATGGACAAGTGACACTGGCTTTTTTGTCAGTCCGAGGTACTGTAGCAGTCAGTACGAGGTAGGCGTGTGCAATAATGAGGCGGTTGGTGGAGTGCAAAAAGACCAAAATACCCCCCAGATCTGGATTGTGAGTGGCTGTGTACCTAAAAAGACAAAAATACCCTCACCCACTTTGGGCTATAAATACAACACGCAGCACAGCTCATTTGTGTGAGATTGGAGGGTGAAAATTTTAGTTTTTAGTTTATTTTTTCATAAGTAGTGTAGGTTAGTTTTAGGAATAGTGTAGTATAATTTTTAGCTTATTGTAAAAGCTTTTATAGCTTATTTAGCTTATTGTAATCAAGATTTTGAGTTTATTAATAAAGATGTTTAAGGTTGGTTTTTATTTAATGCTTATTATTTCTTGATGCTTATTCTTCTACTCTTTCTCTTCTTTTGCTTATTTCCAAATAAGCTCATGCTTATAGCTTATTTTTGATCGATTCTTAGCTTATATTCTTACTATGCTTCTTTTGACTAGCTTAATTTATATTGTTTTTGAATTAGAGCTTTTCGAGTGAGCTTATTTTAGCTTATTTTTCGAGTGCTTATTTTTTAGACTTATGTTTTAGATCTAATCCTAAATATACCCGTCTCTTGGTTCACTTGATTGAACACCTTCGTTTCGGTGGTAGATCTAAAAATAATAGATCTTATATTTTTAGCTTATTTTCTAGCATAAAAAATTGTTGCTTTTAATTCTTGCTTATTTTTCTTAGATCTATATCCTTAATTATACCGTCCGAGTTCACTTGATTGGACTACCTCTAGTTTCGGTGTGGATTTAGATCTAAAGTTTTTATTTTTTTAATTTGCTTTTATTTTGTTATAACTTTTCAATGTCTTATTTTTATTCCATCCTTTACATCTAGAGGCCGGGCTTAAGGATCTTATTAGGTTGATAAATAGATAAAGTTTTGATCTTTATAGTTTTTTTGAAAATACATTTGTAGAATAAGTTGACATCCTTTATCTCGCTAAATTAGTAACGTAAAAAGCTTTTAAATTGTTAAATTTTTGTTTATTAAGTTTGTAAGATCGGGGTGGTTTTATATCATAGCGGTTCTCTCATTCTGTTACACTATTTCCCTTTTAAATATAGTAGTTTAGAATTTTTAGCTTAAAATGTTTTATGTTTGATCTTATGATTGTTGTAGTTCTATTTTGTTATGATTAGTGAGTAGTTTCATTAGTGCTTGCAAGTGTATTAGTTGATTTGGATTTAGTGCGGGTTTAAAAAGGTTTAAAACTTAATAGTCATTAGAATTTTTCCAATTTAAATACCGTCATTTCTGTTTGAAATTTAAATAATTGTCATGTATTTTATTTTAAAAAAGCATGTTACTTTACATTGTCTTCTAATTTCTTAAAATTTGTTTTTCGAAGGTCGAATTTTAATTCGTTAACCTTAACCCGCAGCCTACTGAACATTTCACGTCACTTAGCAAGCATTTTGTCATTTATATCTTTTAGATCAATCTTACAGTTATAATCTTGTAGTTTTTAATCTTTAAATTAATTCTTAGTTTAACAATACGTTTAAAACCACAAAAAGTTAGTTTCTCTATTATAAGCTTTCCGTTAGTAGATTTAGAAAACCAAACCCAAAAACTTTGTGGATAATCAAGCTCGATTTACAACTTGAACGTAGATTTCCATTCACTTCTCGCCGAGGAAACGACCCGGGTTTAGATCATTTTTAGTATACTCTCATAGTTTTAATCTTAGATTTTTAATTAGTATAATTTAGTGTGCTTTTTATATGCTTTCCCTTTTAGTAGATTTAGAAAAACAAAACCAAAACTTTTATGCTATTCAAGCTAGAATTACAACTCGAACGTAGATTTCCATTCACCTCTCGTCGAGGAAACGACCCGGAAGGTTTTTGAGATTTCACTTTGATTAAAAGTGAATTTTCTTAACCCGACGGAAATACTATACTATACTATTATTGGCCTATCCTTATTATTACGTATTTATATATATTATATATATTTATATACGTGTAGTTCGGACGTGATCAACCATGGTCGGCTAAAGCATCGTATGAGAAAGCTTTGTTGAAATTACATGGAATGCGAAAACTTCTGGGGTCTCCAAGTTTCAGTGGAACTTGGTTTTGATGTATAGCGGAACCTTCATCGATTAGGAAAGCGGCTGAGATTTTTTTTAAATAAATAAATAAATAAAAATAAAATAAATAAATAAAGATAAAAAATATAAAAATCCCAAAAAAAAAAATAATGTATTATCTTCTTATTTTATGTATCATTTTTTCAAAAAACTCAAAATATACTCCTTTATCCGCTTATTCCGTTTTAATTCTTTCTTTTAACCCTCTAATTGTTTAAATTCTTGATGTTCGCACAAACAATTGTTTATCCGTGTTATAATTGTGGAAGGACAAACGAATTACCCACAATGCCCGTAGTATCGACATGTGAGATATGGTGTGTTTTTTACATAACGACGGAGTTTGTCCCTTAATTGTAATCTACTCCGAATTTTTTTCGACAACTCTCCGAAATTCTCCGACCATTCCACAAATATTCACATATGTTTGTAATAATTGTGGTAACAATCATTAATGGTCGATTGTCCCATCACGAGTACCCGTTTAATTCTTAACCGAACCGATGGTAACAATCAAAACTTTAGTGATAATCATGAACCATATAAGTACTGAATGAATGTCAATATATTTGTTGTAAATGTGGAGGTCCACACGACAGTTTCCAATGTACACAATTATGGTGCGATAACGATGAGCCTATTTGCGAATATTGCGGGGGATATCATATGGATTATCAATGTACTCAACCCTCCGAAGAAATAGATAAAATCATTCAAAGGACGCAAGAACGTGGAATGGAGATTTGTCGGCAAAACGAAGAACGAAATCGAGTACATGAGGAAACGATGCAAATGTTGCGAGAATTGATTAAAGTTCAAGATGAGAAACGGATTGCCAAAGAAAAGGAGGCCGCGGAGTTAGAAGCTAAACGTAAAAGTCAAGAGTGCTTAAATATCGAAGAAAAATCTATTCCTCAAGCTTCTACTCATTCAAGGAAATCACGGATTGATCCGACTTTAAGAAATTTCACAATTTCTACCAAATGTATTCCTTTTTCAACCGTGAAAACCGTTAACTCTCTAAAAATGGGGGATAAGCATCTTGACACACAAAAAGGTTCACTTGAGTCTAGTGTTAAAGATCCTATTCCAATCCCAAGAGAGTCCGACGTTATTTCTGACGATGATTGTGATGATGATTATCAAAAACGGTTTGATTTAAAAGTTCAACAACTTTGGATGCCTTCCATTTATGATGAAAATAATAAAATAAGGGAATGTCATTTAATTAGGTCCAATCCGCAATCACAACCCGACTAACACATTTTCCGTAACTCTCTCATAATGGAGGACGAGCATCTCGACACTATTCCGGTAACGGAATCGGCTAACACAATCAAGTCTAGTGTTGAAGACCTTGTCCCTACCCCAAGTGAGTCCGCGGATTTATCCGATGGTGAAAGTGAGTGTGATGTGCCCATAAATGATGATTCACCGGAATCTCATTTTTCGACTTTCGATAATCCTCTTTTCGATTCTAACGACGATTTCTCTAGTGATGATGAGTCATTTAACCGAAAGGAAAATTCAAAAGGATGAATTTAAATATTTCTCCAATCCTCTTTACGATCTTGACGATGAAATTATCACTAATGAGAAAATTCTTCCTAATCAAAAGGATTTAGATGTTGTCATTCCAATTCCACCGGGAATTGATGAACGTTGCTCGGATCTTTTAGAATCTCTACTAAATCGTGACTCTCCGATTGATTCTACAAAGATCGATTCTATTTTTGATGAATTTTCTCTTCCTCGACCTCCGGAAGAATCTAATTCTGAAATTTCTGATGCTACAATCGAGTCTCTCTCTCCATCTCCTATCCTCATTGAGGATAGTGACTCTCTTATGGAGGAGATCGACTTATTTCTTGCTTCCGATGACTCGATGCCACCGGGCATTGAGATCGTCGACTATGACTCGGAAGGGGATATTCGTTTTCTTGAAGAATTGCTTAGCAATGACTCCCCTCCCCTTCCCGAAAATGAGTCATTTTCTCTTGATCATTTTGATGATCCATCTCTTCCCCGTCCTCCTCCGGAACCACCGGATGTTGAGATTTGCTTTAATTTTGAACCCGATGCGGGCGTTGTTACTAAGAAAGTGGTGGGTGACATTTCTGAACACGATGTTCTTATGCCTAATCTTTTGCCCACCCAACCCACCCTTTGTCCAGTGTTTGACCTTTTGCTCCCGTTTTCATCCGAAAACGAGGACAAAGTGTTCAACCCTGGACATTCCTCACTTGGATGTCCCGTATCTCCATTTCTATCCTCCTTGGCCAAGCTCAAGTGTGGGAGATCGAGTCAGGCTCAAGACTCGGTTAACAAAAATAAGCGCTTCTCGGGAGGCAACCCGTGTCTTTTCTTCTTTCTATTTTCTTTTCTTAATAAATAAGCGTGTGATTTTATATCCGAAGTGTGGGGGCGTGCTTCTTTCTATGGTTTGTTGTATCGTTTTTTGCAGGATTCCTTAAGATCATGAAGACCCATGCTCGTTTTCAATCCTTCAATCGTCTGGTCTTCGATCTTTGCTTGATTTGGAATACTTAATCCTGATCATGAATATTATTGTGCTTCCCTTTTCACACTTGGAATTTTTTTTTGCATTTGTCTTTTTCGTTCCTAAGTGTGGGGGTAAAACCCGACATTTTTTGAACATTGAGGCCAATGTTCCATTCTAAGTGTGGGAGGGATTTCTATCGAAATGTGATCATACCTGTGCCTTGCTGTGTCCCGCACAACCCCATTTTGACCAAAATTTTAAAATTTTTATTGTTTTATTTTGAAAAAAAAATGATTAAAATATAAATATATAGTAATAAGTAGGCCATAGAATTATGTAGCGTTTGATTTGACCAAGTTTAAAACTCTAGCTTTCCCCTTAGCTTTTTAGACTTAGCGTTTGCTTAACCTTAAAATTTTGCAAAAAACGAAAAATGATAGTGTTAAGTAGAAGTTGGATGCTAAACAAGGATTATTTGGAAATCTTAAAAGCTCATGTATGTAATTT
>BQNB010012639.1:54260-78777 GCA_026074375.1 Tanacetum coccineum
TTCAAGAATCAAAGAAAACCTGCTGCTATCCAGAAACCCAACAATCATTGTCAAACTTGCTGTACCTGCTACTAGTATAAACCATCGACCAAGAAACCCACATCATAGATCATGACCTGCTATTTCTTTTATTGAGTCCCAAAGCAGTATTAATGACCACAAATAAACCAACATCCAATGTATTGAATAAAACCTTTTTAGGGTTTTGGTTTATTTATTGAGTAAAGAAATCACAATCACAAACAGCGGCTTCATTCTACCAAATGAACACCATATAGTCTGTCATTGACCGTTAAATATCAAGAAGGTAATTCAAGAAACACTAATCTGCTACATCAAAACCTTAGCAGACCTTTGAATTATCAGAAACTTTTTACCTTCGATACCTGCTATTTTGTTGCTTTAATATCTGCTATTACAGATTAGGTTTGAAATCCCTAATCTGTTGTTTCTTCGATTCTCCTGATAAAATCATGACCATGATCCCAAGTCACAACCTGCTTGCGTTACCATGGAATTAGGGTTTATGAGAACCCTACTCTTCATTCTTTTCTTCAAGCAACAACAACATCATCTTTTTCTGCTTTGATGTAAATTAGGGTTTGGGAAAAACCCTAATACTACCGAATCTGCTTGTTCACTTAAAAACAGAAAATAAATACGAAACTAAAAACCTTGTGATCCTAGATATCAAGAGCAACCCGCTCGGATACCAATTGTGGAGATCGATTAGCCCATCTAGGATTAGTTTTACAAACACCATTAATAAGCACAGCGGAAATTATAAAGAACATTAATGTTGTTAAACAAGGTTTTACTACTAAACATTCAGGCCTCCATTAATTTGATCAGAATAAATGGTTACAAATTGTAACAAGGATCCACAATCCTTGAGGCAACACTAACTATCTAATAAACTAACTACTAAGCTAACTAATAATACACACGCTTTCTTTGGTGTGTCTAGACTCTCATTGGAGAGATCTAACTATGATGGATATATGAAACAGACGCCTCTAATACCCTTTATATAGAGGGTTTACAAGAAAACCTAGCTTACATAGAAAGCTAACTTAATATTTCATATTAAGTCCTTGTTGTTTCATCTTTCTTTAATTTTGCATATTTAGTTTTGTAATCATCAAATCTAAGATCCCAACACGTTTTTTAAGTTTTAATGAAATTCCATGTTTAATGTTAAAATTTTGTTTTTGTGTTAATGAATCTTATGTTTGAAAATGTATTGATAAGCTTCATATAAGCTCTTATTTAAGCTGTTTTACTGAAACAATATAAACCTTTAGATAGCTTATAGTGTTTAAGCTAATTTCACTCAAAATTCACCCCTAAAATACCTCATCTTAACTTGGAAGATAAGTCAAACCTGGATGGGCTTATATGACCATACTAGCTTGTTTTCAAACAAGCTAGAGCTTGTTGATAAGCCCTAAGAGAAGTTTATGTCCTTGTTTAAGCAAAGGACGTAGTAAGTTTCACTTTTCACTTTTATGCTTATTTACTGTTTTGCTTATTTACTGCTTATTCTCTGTTTAATTTTGCTTAACTTTGCTTATTGTGTCTCATTATTGCTTATTAGTTATAATTTTCAGCTTATATGTCTTTTGTTTAAGTGTTTTCATAAAACTGCCTAATTTATCTTATTTTAGCTAAATGATGTAGCTTATTGTTTACTGCTTATTTTTTGGTATAATATTGCTTATTTGTGCTTAAAAACCTAGTTCTTAATCTGTTTTGAGGTTTCATAGCTTGTTTAAATCTGTCATAGCTTAAAAATGCTTTTTGAGATTGTAAAGGGGTGTTTGGCACTAGTAGCACTAACTCATGTTAGTGCTGCTTGAGGGTCTTTTGGTTTAAAATCCAACTTTAATAAGCTCTAATCTAGTCTAAAACTGAGTTTTTATAAGTTTTGAATTAGCATTGTTAAGTTTGGTAGTTGTTTTATTTGAATTCCAAATCTGCCAGTTTTAAGTCTTCTAAAATTGCTTATATGTTCAAATTTCTTAAAAGTCCATTTGAGTTGTAGTTTTTTATGTCCAAATGAGTTTAAGATGCATCTGTTTTGAGTCTTTTGTTCTTAGAAATAGCCTTTTAATCATTTGAGTCAAAGTCAGTCAAGTATAGTTAATAGTGATTTTCACGCGAATATTTAACTATTCAAATATTTAACTATTCAAATCACGCGATCACGAACTTAACCACGGTTCTCAATTCACGCTTCGTCGGGATACGACTCGCAAAGATTTGGTCAACACTTTTCCTAAAGTGATTTTCATTTCTTAACGCAATACTTCTTATACTATTTGATAGTCGGTATTTTAGTTATATATATATATATATATATATATATATATATATATATATATATATATATATATATATATATATATATATATATATATATATATTAAGTATTTATTATATATACTATAAGCTAAGTACCAATGAAATTGTGACAAGATAAACTATTTAAATAAAATACTCACTGTTTTTATGAAAATTTGTGTCGAACACAGTAACCCAAATCAGTTTATAAAAATAGTTTTATAACTTTAAATCTCGTAAAACTCATAACTCTTTCGTTTTAACTTCGTTTTTAGTGTTCTTTATATCCACGAAATCGTATTGAGATGTTCTATTATGATAAAATATTTATATAATTTTCTCAGATCTAAAACAGTAACCAATTTTATAAAATAACTTTTATAATAACACTTTTATATATTTAGTTATTGTAATCTTGTAAATGTCATAACTTCTTCGTTATAGCTTAATTTTTCGAGTTCTTTATATGATTGGATTCCTTATGAAATGTGCTATCATAATAAAATGCTTCCAGAATTTATAAAATTTCAAATCCAAACAGTAAGCTTAAAATAGTCCGTATATTTTTATAAATTATAAACTAGTTTTTATCATTTATTACTTGGCGAAATTTATACAAGTCCTCCACATTACTTTATACCACATCTTTAGTACATTTTAGGTCCTCTAAATTGTGTCCATCATTTTATGTCCAAGCAAAGTGTCCAAGTAATTATTTGTATATAAACTTGATAATTAAACTTATTAACAAATGAATTTATAAACTAAATCTATAAATTAACTAATACTTATATAAAGTATATTCTTGCATTTTAAACACCATTTCACCATAAGAATAAATGAGTTCGAATCTTACACATGCTTGTTTTAATTTATAAACCATAAAAACAAACCCTAGGTGGTGATTAACATAAAAACAAGTATATAAAATATGTAAATGAATAATTAGAAAGATTAGGGTTTATGTTAGACCTTAGGAAGATGGATGAAGATGATATACAAAATCAACCTCAAGTATATAACCCTTAATACTTTCAAGAACCCTAAAAACCTTAGTTTCTTTCTTGAATTAAACCATTGAATAATCAACACCCAAGCTTCCAAACCACCTTGATATACCTTAGATAGTATACCTAAGAACACTAGTATGCTTGCAACCTTGTTAAAAATCAAACTATGGAAACCCTAGAAAGCCAATGTTAGCCGTGTGTTTTATAAGGAAAAGAGGAGAGAAAAATGAAGAGTTTACTTATATGAGATGGGAAAGTGAGTTAGTTATTCCTAGGGCTTTCCTTATATAGCTAGATGTATTGTAGAAACCATGGACTAAGGGAGTGGTATAAGGACAATATTGTAAGGCGCTCTCCTCCTCCCTAGGAGGAGTGAGCCATTTGGAAGGGGGAAAGGACACATGATGTGCCAATTTATGGAGAAGTGTATCATAAGGTGTACTCTTGTAAGGTTACAAGTAGAAAGGTGATACTTAGTGGAGAGTTTTAGGATTTAATTTGTGCATGATGCTTGTATATTCGGCCATAGACTTATTAAGATACGAAAATGATTTAAATTTTGGGTATTGGGTATAATAGTGGGTATTTGTTTGATTATAGATAGGTATAGGTGCTTCCGTGTATGCTTAAATGTAATTTATTGCGAAACGTAAACGTTTTACGTAATCAATAAAAATAAAATATGAAAAGTTATAAATTATCCTCGTAATAATTATATAACACTTGCATGATGTAAACTTTTATTTGTTTGATGTTCGTTTACGTTGATTGTTGATTTTTAGTTTACGTGATTTAACTAAACGATGAAAAATAAAAGCAAATGCGTAAAAGCCTAAAAATAAATAATAAAAAGTATTGAGTCGTAAAATGACCTGAAATAACAGATTGTTACATTCCATATCAACACAGATCACAAATCACGACTCATTCTATAACTTAGATCGAAACCCAAATCATCATCACACAACAATCAAACAATAATCAAAAAACAAAAACTACTCATTCTATAACCCAGATCAAAACCCAAATCTTCATCACACAATAATAAAACAATAATCAAGATACAAAAACCTCACAAAAACCACTCATTCTATAACCCAGATCGAAACAAATACAACCGACACAAACAAAACTCAGATATGTTAACAAAAACAAAACCAAGATCTGGGTTATCAAAGTCATACCACGAAAAAAAAGAAACAACATCAAAAACACAAGATCTCAACCTCAAAACGCGAGTTATGGTGGATAAGGTTTACAAAAAAGGATATATAAGTGTGGCAGAATTAATGGATATTGGGAGACAACTTTAATTAATTTGTTGTCCATTTGTAATAACTTCGAGAATTCCCGCTGCCTTTGACTTGTTTTTGTCCATATTTTCTCCAATTGTAACCATCTTCCAATCTTGTTTGATCTCTGGTGGCTTGAGACCGATCAGAAACATATTGGTTTTAGAGAGATTCTGATTTGGTTTTGTTTATTTCTGATATGAAATCAGTTTGCTTTATCATACTCCATTCTTGTGGTTGACTTTTCACTTGTTCTTCCTGTTTCAAACACAAATGAATTACAAAGGGATATTATTACATTACAAAAGTATTAGTTGATAAGTGGTAAATAGCTATCATGGAATAGGGATGTTGAAATTCTTATTGTGGGTATCGTTTGTAACAGGTCAGTTGAAATTTTTATTGTGGTGGTTGTGGATTGAAAAAGAACATAATTATGATGGGTTGTTCTTTAGAGAGATTTAAAGTTAGATGGTTTTGTTGTTATTGTTGTTGATGATGATTTAAAGTTAGATGATTTTGTTGATGTATAACAGGGTGTAATTTAGGTTTTATAAAGTATAGATTGAAGATGATAATTGATTTTGTTGAATTTTTTGGTCAAGGTTTGTGTTTGTTGCTTGTATATTTGGGTATTTGATGATAGATAATGAAGATGATGAAGTTTGATTTAAGAAATAATAAAAAAATAAAAAGAAAAAAATTAAAGAGGGGTGCTGAGGGGTATGTTAGTCATTTTAGTTCGACCAAAAACCAAAAGTGGAACTAAACCTTCGTCACACGGACGGTTTTTGCAATTTCGAAACTCGGCGGACCAAACGTGCAATTTGGCCAAACCACAAAGACCATTTTTGCAATTCTCTCTATATTTAATTTGAAGTATGCTATGTAAAATAGTCATTCCATAATGTTTATATTTCCTTCTTCTTCGTTGTATTTTCCGAAGTTTGCTAATGACCTAATTTTTATTTGGGCGTAAACAACAATATGACCAGTACCAATATGCTTTGAAACTTTTGAGATGCTAATTACTAGATCTTCATTTCGACGTAAACAAAAATATGACATGTATCAATATGCTTTTTAAAATGTTGAGATATAAATTGTTGTTTAATATAAATAATATTTTAAAGCTAAAAGTTAAAACTTTGTACTTTTAATTTAATAAATATAAAAACACTATATTTGATGCATTTTTGACATTATTATTCATTGCAATAAGATAGTGTGCTTGTTTAGTGTCAACATTAAAGAAGATTTGGTGTACTTTTTGCACTATCTTAATACAAAAAGTCCAATTAGTGTCAATATTAAAGATGCCCAAGTATAAATTATGTCAAATAGACCAGGTAAATCACTCCTTTTTCAAGCCTACCTTCTAAAGGCTTTATCTGATATGAGTTTGTTTAACGGTAGGTTTAAACCCGTAAATTAATCAGCCAAAAGGTTAAAAACTATAGTTGCCAATTTTTTTTTTTATTTAATATTTTTTTTGTCTATGATGGATTGGTAACGGTGGAAAAAGCAGACAAACTTTTGGAAAAACAAGCATGATTGATGCATATCCCCTTTCACAAAATGATTACATTCATACCTTAATAAAGTTATTGCACTCCATGAGACCATGACCTTAACCAAAAGTGGTATTGTGAAATGTCATTAGGGTTACTTTACTTGGCTTTTGTAGTTTATGAAAAGTGTAGCAACACATGCTATAACAAATGAAAAAAGAGGTTAGCTACATTAAAATGGAGTAACATGCTTGTATAGTTTTACAGATCGAAGCAATATATTACAAAGGTTACACTTTCAGTTGTTCATAGCAACACTTAGTAAAAGTACGTAGACTTGTGTCTAACTAAACTTTATGAGCTGATGTTAGTAATATACGAAAAAATTAGGACAATATACGTAACAAAAGAGCAACATATGAAGTTGATGCATTAGCTACAAAAATTAGGATAATATACGTAAGAATGCCTTATTGTCACGAACAAAAATTAAAAGTTTTATAAGAGCTCTCGATACGGTAAATGGTGGGGTGGTGTTTTCCTCAAAATGTAACTGGACGGCGTCAACACCAGGGTCTGGGGTTTTCGGGTATGGCGTCGTCGTTGTTGATACAAAAGTTAGGTCGGGTCTTGTTAGGTCTGAATAGGCAGCTATTCGAATATGTAGCACCTTGTTCTTGTACCAAGTGAACATGTTTGGAGGACCCTGCACAAGGAATAAAGCACCGTTAATCTTATCGTGGGAGCAGATCCCACGATTGGACTCCGGCGTGAGAGTAAGTATATGGTTTTTTGGGAGTAATCGAGCGTAACTAGGGTTTTGGCTTGTAGAAGATACATGCATTGATGACGATCGTGTTCCTTTTATAGGCTAAATAACCTTTAGGGTTTCCATGACTTGCGGCTCAAGATACGGCCGAAGTTTTAGGGATTTGGCATTATCCTAGCTGGTTTAAATAAGTAAAGCATGTCTCTTATTTAGTTAGGTTATCTTTAGGAATATCTTGTGAAGATACCGCGGCCGCGGACAGCGGACTGGTGGCCGCGACCCTGATACATGGGCCGGAGGCCCATTATCAGCTACCAAGCCCATAATAGTATGAGTGGGTCGGGCCAGTCCATACTATACGTCATCATATCCCCCAGTTTAGGAGGTGTGGCCATGGCCGGGACCACGGTCACAGTTCCTAGACTACAAATACCGCGGTCCTTGCCAGAAACATGTAACCTCCAAAATCGCATACTGATTTTTATAGCGTAATAATAGTACCCGTGTATCGAGAAACGGCGAAAACGGATGGATGATGGGACATGTGGGCCCAGCAACCGGTTCGTCTGCCTCGCAATCATAGCCATCCAAAAAGTAAGTGGGGGACACGTGTCAATCATCCAACCAGGCGCATCTGTCGAGGACATACCATAAATAGGGCAAGCAACCACTGTGCAAGTTTACCCAGTTTTCAAATCAAACCGCCATTTTCACGCACGCAGCTGCACAAACGTTTAATTTCACGGAATTCCTTAATCATAGGTTAGTACACCACGTCATTTATAAAAACTTAACAAAATGGGTAGGGATACCATACAATTAAAAGGCGCCATCTCAACCATCTTCGGAGAGTATCTGCTCGAGTTTACTTCGGAGTATGATATTCCAGAGAACTTGCATCCGGAGGTGCCTGGCCTAGGGGAAACCATCGTGGATTTTCCAGAGGGCAAAGTTGGTGTTTACACCAGATTCTTTGAATTCGCAAACTACTGCGTCCCTCTTTCACAATTTCTCTTTGACATACTCGGACACTACCAAATTCATCTCTCACAACTGTCAGGGATAGGCGCGGCCAAAGTTAGCAACCTTGAAATCAACTGCCGTGTCCACAACATAATTCCCACACTGAACCTATTTCGAGTATTCTACATCCCTTCCTTTAATTCGGGATGGATGTCGTTTAGCAAACGACCGGGGAAGAACATCTCGCAATGCTACACCGCACATAGTACCCGCGGAGGAAAATCCCTTGCTGCAATAGGGTTGGATGCGGGCTCCACCTTCTCCCCGCTTGCTGTATAGAACACTTCAACTGCGGTGAGTGACCCGGAGCCTCTGTCGTATGCGAAACCGCAACCACACCCAGTGCAAGACATTGCCCAGTAAGTGATATATTTTCTACATGCTCTTCCTTATATGTTGTGTTTGCAGAGTAGTAATACTAACGGGCCATTCCTGCTGTATAATGTGGATGCAGGTCTTCTAAGGGAGCGGCCGCTAAGATCCCCACGGAGGATATTGCCACCACTGAGGTGAATGTCCAGCTGTCCATGGGGAGTCCAAATTCGGGGAAATCAACCTCCTCTTCCGTAGGCGGGTCGCCCGGAGGTATCTATCAGCCGGGGTGGGGAGTGACCAACAATTGCCACATGGACTCCCCGGAGGCGTGCCAAGACATGGTGGATTTCATAGTGCCGCCTGGGTACTTCTCTGAGTTGCGCCACCTGCATAATATGAAATTTTTTAGCCAGTACAACACGAACCTGGCACGGCAGGTGGCTATGGGTTCGCAACTAAGGCTCAGGTTTGAACAGGAGGTCAGATTGCTAAAGAAAGCTACAGCCAAGATAGCCAGACGTGACCAGAAGATCCAAGCGAGGGAAGAGGAGATAAAGAAACTTGATGAAGAAAAAGATTCCAAGTACCAAGCTCCTTGTCAGCATCAAAAACGTCACCCTTTGATATTGAGTGGACAGCTCTGACAAAAGAATGACACGCGAGATTAAAAACAAACACACCTCTTGATGGAATTTTACACTGATATCAATGCAAAGAACACACCACTCCAAAGAAGTGGGATTGCCAGTTTGCCAATCCGTGTGCCACATTTCTAATCACTACGGTCACAATTGATGATCCATGATTGAATGATATTTGAGGGCACGATTAAGTCACAAGGGGAGCGTTTTAATAACAGACCTAGAAGCTTCTCCTCCTCCTATAAATTGAAGGCCTCTCTCACTCACAAGGGATATCTAGGAGTAGTTTTCTTAGTAGCTTATAGTTTAAGTTTTAGCTTATTTTTCATGTAATTTTCAGCTTATAGTTTTCATTAAATGTAATTTCTTTTTCAACAGTTTGTACTCATTTTATTATTAATAAAAGTTGTTTTTTCAATTTAAGCTCTTTGTCAATTATGTTTTTCACTTATTTGCAAAAGATATAAATAAGCTCTTACTGTTTCAATAAGCTCAAAAATTTTCACTTTTTTTTTCCATAAGCTATAAAAGCTTATTATGATACTGAAAACTCAAAGGAATTGGATGGCTGCTAAGAGTTTTCAAGTCGGTATCAGTGCTTGATGGTCAAGCATTATGATTAGTATAGGATTTGGGATTAAGCTTAAGCTACTTTGATAAGCTCTAATAAGAGCAAACACCTCTGTTTAGCTGAGGTGTGAGGTACACTTCTCTTTATAATTTCTAGTTTTACCTTATTGTCAATTTACATTCTAGCTTATTTTTGTATATTAGCTTAATTTGCTTATTACTGTTTCATTTAGCTTAATCATGTTGTTTGTTGCTTTTTGAGTTCACTAGTTAGCTTAGAATTTAGTTTGCAACTTATAATCATAAATCTGTCATAAAAAGTAAAAAAATAGTAGCATAGTATTTTAGCTTATTGTTCTGGCTTATTTGTTAGTTTAAAATTGTTTATTATGTCTGTTAGTAGCTTATTAATATTTGGTATTTGAAGTTTGTGATCTAAATATCAATTTTATAAACTTAAAATGGCTTTTAAGGATTTAAGGGGGTGTTTGGGACAAGCAGTACTACTCAGCGTTAGTGTAGGCTTAGTCTCATTTGTTCCTTTGAATTCATTTTTAACTTCAATTTCAAGTTTATAAGAGTAGGATTTAAGAGCTTAGTTTGGTTTAATCAAGTTTTCAAAGGTTTAATAGTTGTTAAGTTTGAATCTGTGGACATAGTACATGTTAATTTGAATTATTAGCTTAATTCCTTTCTAACTGTTCTTAATACTCAAATTATCTTAAACTTAGTGTTTTAAAGTTGAGGAAATTATATCTTTAGGTCTGCACTTGTAGGTTTTAAGTTTTGGTTAAAATTCATGTCAACTGCATCAGCAGTCATAAAAAGCCAAATAGCCAATTTCTAGCTTAAAAATCAGCAGGTAAAAATAGTTTTTAGAATTTTAAATTTTGTTCACAAGTAGATTTGAGGTAATAGTAGATCTATTTCAACTTATTTTGCTTTTAAAGGTTCATTAAGCTATTTTTTTAAGCTTAAAATTAGCAATTTGTCTTTTCAAAACCAAAAGTAACTCAAACTATGTATGAGTATTAAGTTATTTTCAATGCTTTTTCTTTGCCATTTTGCTTTCAAAAATTAGTTTTTCAAGACCTGTTTCAAGTAGCTTATTGGTCATAATTTAGTATGGTTATTAGGGATATAGTCTACAAGGATCCATTTGCTTATCTAGAATAAGCTTAAAGTATCCTTTAGGGACTGTTTAGTTAACAGTTTTCTTCAAAGTGCTTATTGAGAATTTTTAGCTTATATTATAGCTTAAATCTTGCTTAAAATTGTTAGTTAGATAGTTTTAAGCAGTTTGTAGCTTATTAGGTCTAGGATTTAGCTTATGAGTCTTTTCATAGAAAAAACCAAAAACAAAGTTTAATAACAAGTAGCTTTTTCATTATGTCTTTGCATAGCTTATTAGATTTCAAATCCTTTTTTATTAAAGTTTTAAATAGAGATAGTAGAATTAAGCTTTCCATAGTATAGCTAGATGCCATAAGGTTCCAATAGAGTGCTTAAAGATAGCTTCAAAAGTTACTAGTTTAGGATATTTGGTTGATAGACTAAGTGTTATTGATTTCTAAGCTTATTGCTTTTAGTTCGTTGCTTATTTCCAGCTTATTAGGGTAAGATTGCTTATAGCTTATTAAATCTTAATTTTAGCTTATCTTAGTTTTTGAGCTTATTAAGTTTTCAAAAAGGTAAAAAATGGTTAAGTGTTTCCTGTATAGCTTTTTACTAGCTTATTAGTGATTTAGAAAAAAGTTGATTTCACAAAAGTAGCTTATTTTTACTTGCTTAATAACTTTGTTTTTTAGGATTTAGCAAAAAATAAAAAAAGGAAGAGGGGAAATTGTGGGTGAGTAGGGCTCGAACCCACAACCTCAACCCTCCTCAACCTTTCATAGCACTCAACACACACACCTCCAACCACTGCGCCCTTGGGACTTTTACGTCTCAAGGTGCATTTAAAAACCTTTTAACCCTTTTTTGAGTTTTAAGTATAATAAGCACTTCGATTGCTTATTTTATTTTTCCCGGCTTATTTAGTTTAGCACTTTAGGATTTCTTATTTTTCCTGCATCCTGCTTATCATAAGCTATTTTTAGAAAAAAAATTAGATTTTTTTTTTTAGCTTAAAGTTTTATATTTTTCGTGAATTAATTTTGTTATAAACTTTAAAAAATCATAAAAATAGAAAAAAAATCAAAAAAATAATTTTCTTTTTTATAAAATTTCTTATTCATTTCAGGCTTAGGTTTGAAATTTACTTTTTTGGGTTATATTTTGGAAGTTTACTTTTTAAGAACAGTTTCATACCCGTTATCGTTTTCTTGTTTTTAGCTTAATTTACTCTCGTTTAGAATTTGCTTTCATTTCTTTTTAAACATAGTCATATAGGATGAGAAAAAAGTTTTAGAAAAAGCATTTAGGATTAATTTTAGTTTCAATTGCTTATTGGTCGCGGTTTTCTTATCCCGTTAACGTTTTCGTAGTTAGCTTAATCATGCCTTTATTTGCTCACTATAGGAAATTTAGAAAACAATCATCTTTGAACCAATTCAAGTCATTGTCCAAATAACAAACGAGGTCTCAATTTCATAAGTCTTTGTGAAAACGACCCGGTAATCACTTACCGGTAAACGGTGAAATAGTTTTGTGTTAGTTTTTTATTTAATCTTGTCCTTCAAGGTATTTTTACTTTATTAAATCTTTGCATCCTTGCTATCATCGTATTGTTTATTAGCTAAAAAATTAATGAGTAAATATAAAAATGTTAGTAATAGTAGGCCCGTAGACCTTGGTTAGTCTTTTGTCTTGATCGAGTTTTAAACTCTAGCCCCTTTCTCCTTTAGCTTTTTAGACTCAAGCGTTTGCTCTATTTAAAAATTTTTGCAAAGAATCCGAAATGATTAGAGTTTTGATATAAGTTATGATGCTAAGCGTGGAAGTAGTTGGATCTTTTTTTAGAGCTGCATAGAGGTTATTGTGACTTTTTTTCTCTCATCGGCTAATATACGTTAGATAATTGTTGAATAAATTAAAAGTTACTTTTGGTTTTGCGATTTTCTTTGTTTAAATCACTTCGTAGAGAATTACTTCTAGGTGAAAGTAATGGTACACATCGAGGTTTTGTCAGTGTTGTGGGGAATTAGACTCATGGACCATGGTCGGTCGCATACCGAGTTGTGGAGTTGTTAATAGACCACGGGACCTTGAAATTTGGCTATATTAATAATTATTTAATAAATTGAAAGCCGGAAAATTAAACCTTTTGGTTCACGGTCGACTCGAATACGTTGTAACAGTCGTTTAAAGAGTGGAATGAAGAATTAATAATAAACAATTGTGGGTGATAAAAGTTTTACTGCATCTTGCCGGCTCTACAACCGATGTTGCAATACTTCAAAATATGGCACATTAGTTATAATTATCAGATGATAAAAGTTTGCTGCATCTTGCCGGCTCATAACCGATGTTGCAGCCTTCTAAAAGGTCGACGAAATTACCGAGGTCGAAATATGTTTGCTGTATCTTGCCGGCTCACAAACGATGTTGCAGCCTTCTAAAGGACCGAGGTTTAATAATGTTGCAAAAAAAAGTATAATGCCAATTTTCGACTCCGGGTGGTTATCTAAATTAAAGCCTCCGTATTCTCTGACTTGTAGGTAGTTTGAGTTGTTGCGGTAATGAAAATAAAAAGGATAAATCCCCTATATCATGCGGGAAATTAGAACCTTAATGTGGACCCTTATTCTTATTATGTCAAACATTGAAAGTTCAAGTCAACATTACCAAAACATTCTTGTCAAGTAAGACATTTATTAGTCAAAACATTTATTATTTATTAATTTGTATTGGGCCTAAGCTCATGGTAATCATTCCAGAATGTTCTTTTGTATCATATATATAGGATAGTTGTTATCAATAATGATGAAGGAATCAAATTAGCATTCAATATTGTAATCAGAGCAAAAAACCGATCCTCTCTTAATTTCTCTCTAAAAAGTCGACCCTCTCCCCAAGTTCTCTCTATATCTCTCGACTACTGTAATCTCAAATCATCTCCGATTGTATTTCAATATGTTCACATGTACCCTAGCCCAATATGTGGCCTACAAGACTAATGTTGCTCAACAGTTTACACCACAAAAGCATTACAGATTGCCGCATCCCGGTCAAGGTATACTCGGTCCTGCTCCGGCTATTTATGCATCCCAACCTACTCCTTTACCAAGTGCGTTTTTTTAAGCACTATACCGCTGCAAGAACCGATTGGCACAAGTGGGATACTGGTGGATTCTTTCTCATTTAAATTTTAATGCAAGTAATTTAAGTACCATTTTTATAAACGCTTATTTCCATCTGTTCACGTTGGTGATGGCAAGTCTATTCCCGTCACCAACACATTGTCAATCGACATTATTCCTTCCCATTCATCGCCCACTCATCTTCATTTAATGTTCTTGTACCACCATACTAATTTAAAGTCTTCAATTTTTGTTCATCAGTTCACTAGGGACAATAATTGTACTATTGAATTTGACGCCTTTGGTTTTTCTGTGAAGGATTACTTGACTCGTCATATCCTCCTTCGATGTGACAGCTCGAGCGATTTCTATCCAGTTACCAATCCGTCAACTTCTCCCACTGCTTTTCTCTCCGAACATGTGACTCTACGTGGCACCAACGCCTCGGCCATCCGGGTGATGAAGTGCTACGTTCACTTGTCTTAGTCGTTTTAATTTCATGTCATAAAGAAAATATATTCAACATCTTTGTCATGCTTGCCACTTGGCAAACTTGTGAAGCTTCCCTTTCATAGTTTCAGATTCTATTGATCGAACATTGTTTTGATCTATTATTCATTTGCATTTATGACATTCCATTATTAGTCTCAGTGGTTTTAAATACTATGTCTTATTTCTTGATCATTTCTCTCATTATCTATGGATCTATCCTCTTCGTTCTAAATCTGACATGTTTGATAAATTTTTGCATTTTCGCAACTATGTTAAAAATCAATTTAAATGTGAAATAAAAAGTTTCCAATGTGATCATGGTGGTGAGTTTCGATATAACGTCTTCACACCTTTTTTACAAAAATAACAGTCCAATTTGATTCTCTTGCCCAAAAACCTCCCAACAAATATGACTAAGGCCAGAGCGAAATGATATGAAACATTTAATAAAAATCATTTGTACTCTTCTTTTCTAAAGCACACCTCCCCCTACCTTTTGGGTCGAAGCCCTCCATATGGCCACCTATCTCCTAAACCTTTTACCATCCTACCGCATCCATTATCGCATTACCTTTTACACGCACTCTTTTCAAAAAACCACCCAATTACTCGCACCTCTTGGGTATCTTTGGGTGTGCTATCGCTTACCCTCTTCTCCACTCACCTATAAACTTGCCCGCGTGCACACATGTATCTTTTTAGGGCTATCCCGCCGATCATCGTTGGGTTTTCGTTGCCTTAACCTCTAGATAAACAAAATTATTCTCTCATGTTGATGTCACTTTTGAACGAAACACAATTCCCTTTCATATCTATGAACACCTTCCTCGACTCCTTCTTACACACCTTCACTCTGATACTCATTCGTTTTCACCCCTTCCTGTCTTTATCTTGCATCCTAACTTCATAATCCTTCCACAAACTATCCCCCACACCAAACGGAGAATCCCAAACTGCTCCACCAAATACCGATCCACACCAAAGTTCCCTCCTCACAACGGCCCAAATTCACAAGGCATACTACCTTCACCTACTCACAACCAACCACTAGTCACGAACCATTACATACTTTCAAACATATAACCCTCAAAACTAATCCGATCTGCCATACCTCCCTTATTCGAATACACCAAATCCACAAAACCATTTCCTCCCAGTTAATGAACCACCCCGCACTCATAACTTGTTCTCAAGGTCTAATTGGGTATTGTCAAACACCATCGAAGTACTTTTCTATTCACACTTCATATCTCTTTCCTATCCTAAATCTCCGTTTATAGCTCTAAACGGACACTCTATTGGGTGTAATGATATTGTATTGATGGTATAATGCGTTAATTAAAAATGGTACTTGGTTTCTTGTTCCATGGGCCGTCTTGATGTATAGACCTTGGTTTCTGTTCTTTGTGGTTATTAAGCATATATTTCATGCTGACGGTTACTTTGGTGTTCTTATAAGGCTTCGACTGTTGCTATCGGTAGTAATGCAACACGGTGTTGGACTTTGTTGAGACATTTAGTTTAGTGTTAAGCCGGCCCACCATTCGCACCGTTCTTAGCCTTTATGTGTCTCGATAGTGGCCTATTCACCAACTTGATGTTAAGAATGCATTTCTTAACGGTGATTTATCTGAGACAGTGTATATGCATCAGCCTCCTGGTTTTGTTGACTCTCGTTTTTCCTTATTCATGTATGTCTTTTGCAGAGTCTTTGTATTGTTTGAAACAGGCACCTAGTGCTTGGTTCTAGCGGTTTGCAGGTTATGCCACTCGGGCTAATTTTTCTCCTAGTCGGTGTGATTCTTTATTGTTTACATATACACAGGGTTCTCAAGTTGCTTATTTACTTATATATGTGGATGATATTATCCTCATAGCTTCTTCCTCTCAGTTCTACTTCAAGGCAGATTGTAGAACTCTGTGCATAAAGAGTTTGATTGATCCGATCTCGGGGCTCTTTAAATTATTTTCTTGGGCATCTTGCTGTTCGTCATCCTACAGGGTTATTTTTGTCTCAGAAGAAGTATGCTCGTCAGCTTCTTGAGCGAGCTCATATGGTTAATTGTAACCCGTCTCGGACACCAATTGACACTGACTCCAAATTAGGTCCGGACGACGTTCCTGTTCAGGATCCTACTTTATACTGTAGTCTTGCAGGGGGGGCTCCAGTATCTTACCTTTACTCGCCCAGATTTGTCCTATGCAGTTCAACAGGTTTGTCTCTATATGCATGATCCGAGGGAGCCGCACTTTGCTGCTCTCAAACGTATCCTGCACTATGTTCAGGGCACCCTGGAGCTTGGTCTTCAGTTATATGCTTCCGCTACTACATCTTTAGTTGGGTACACTGATGCTGATTGGGCAGGTTGCCCTTCCACCCGCAGGTCTACTTCCGGTTATTGTGTGTTTCTAGGTGATAACCTTTTGTCATGGTCTGCTAAACGACAACACACCATCTCTTGCTCTAGTGCTGAAGCGGATTACGGGTGTAGCTAATGTTGTTGACAGAAAGAAAACTGTTTGGATTCGTAATTCCCTTCGTGTGTTACACTCCCTCTTTTGACAGCTACTCTGGTTTACTGTGATAACGTTAGTGCAGTTTATATGTCAGCCAACCCGGTTCAACACCAACGCATCAAAAATATTGAGATTGATATACACTTTGTTCGTGATATGGTTAAAGTTGTTCATGTTTGGGTTCTTCATGTTCCATCTCGTTTTCAGTATGCTGATATCTTCACCAAAGGTCTTCCCTCAGCTTTGTTTGAAGATTTTCGCTCCATTTTGAGCGTACGGCCTCCTCTCGCTCCAACTGCGGGGGCGTATTAGTCAACATTGAAAGTCAAGTCAACATTCAAACATTCAAGTCAAGTCAAGACATTTATTAGTCAAGACATTTATTATTCATTAATTTGTATTGGGCCTAAGCCCATGGTAATCATTCCAGAATGTTCTCTTGTATCCTATATATAGGATAGTTGTTATCAATAATAATCAAGGAATCAAATTAGCATTCAATAATTCTCACCATATTTTCTCTTTAGGAAAGGATTTCAAACTAATTGTGGTCTAAACCGGGCACCTTTATGATAATAAGAACATAATTTATTTGTCGCCAATAATAATAAAATCCTTAGAGAAAATTAGGAATAAGGGAGCGAAAAGTAGCTGCGTTTACACAATTAGCATTTATGAGTAGTGTTAGCATCTAATCTTATATTCGACTATGATTTCGTTTAAGCTTGGTTTGGGGATCGTGAAAAATCGAGGATGACGAACTCCCGTTCTTAAAGCTTTTTAATAATTTTATTAAGTTTTATCTTTGTTCTCATCTATTAATGAATAAGTGGTTAAAACATGGGCGCTTTAAAAATAAATGATTTCTGAACCTTTTAATGGACCTTTTCTGTTCTTGTTTGATTGTGAGGGGTCATAAGTTAAGGGGGATTTAATTATTTATTTCTGGGCGTGTTTTATAAACATTGTGTGTGGGACCAGCAATGACTTAGTGTGGGGGAATCAAATGTGTGCCTAAACACACATCTTTATAACCCCGTAAAACACTTTTAATCGGACTAAAAATACTAAAATAGGTTTAATTATATTGCGAATATGTTTGTTTGGTATGTTTATGTCTTGCAGGTACTATGGATTGAAAACAAAGTAAAAACGAGATTATTCGGCTTCAATTCGATCAAGTTTTCTCATTATTCAAAATCAAGACAAAGTCGTTAATATTTCCCAAGCACGCCTTTAGAAAGAGCACGAAGATTCGAGTCAAACGGTGCCTTCATTTTTTATTGGGCCGGCCAACACCATTTACATGGGTCGGACCGACCCATATTTATTAAAGACTCAAGGCTACAAAGTCTTGGCACAGAAGTGAAAATGGCCCAAGCATAATCCAAGGCCTAGTAACAGGAAAAAAAAGCCCAACACCACTTTGGCTTGTTTTATACGCAGCATATTAGATAAGAAAGGGAAGGAAGAGGAGGAAAGCGCCGCTGGTCTTCGGACCGAAGCATCACCACAAAAATTCTTGCCGACAATTCATTTCTTTCATTCTTATAATCATTAGTTTATTAGTATTATATTAGTCATTAGTTATCATTTTTATCAGTATACCAAACGATTTAGATTTCAATTCACTTATTTTTAATGCTAATTGCATTTCGTTTAAATTCCTTCAGTTATAGAAGTCATCTTTTATTTTTATGTCAAGTCATATTGTTCAAATTTCTACTCCAATCTTTTACTAAATATAATTTCTTTTACTACAAGTCTCATAGATATTAATTTTTACTTAGCATTTGAAAAAAAAGGGAACCAGTTTATGATTTATTACTTAGTTTACATCTCAAAAATCATTTTCTTGCATCAGTTTATAAATTTAGCATCTTTTTAATACTTTGCAAAAACGTGTAAACTTTCAAAAATAGTTGGTGATTGAGTTGTGATTATGAAGCGAGCAAGGAGTATACGGGTATGTGAGGTTATAGATTGGGTATTAATTATGATATGTTTTGGAGCTCATTTTATCTGTGGTCTTCATACTTGGTGACTTCTAATCTCTTCTTTTTATTATTATTTTGTTTATGCTTATTGTCATGTTTACCTTAGTCATTATCATTGTTGCTTTTGTTGTAGCTTTTAGCGTAGTTATTATCATGTCTGAGTAGTTTTCTTTTTTTGCTGTTAAGTGACTGTGGATGTGAGTTAAGTGTTGATAAAGAGAGTTGTTGTATTAATAGATTTTCAGATTTTTAAATTCTTATTTGACTATTTCGAAGGGCAAAAGCCGGAGAAATTAATCAAACATCAAATCTATCATTAATATTTTATAAGATGTCGTTTTCAAAATAGACCAACGTCGTGAGAAAATAATATATTTACGGGTGTTAATTCGTCATCATTTAAAGTAATTTGTACCAAAATAAAGGCTTGTTTTCAATATATACCAACGTTGTGAGAAAACGGTTTTTAAACGGGTACCAATTCTTTATTATCTCTTTATTTCATATTTTATGATCTTTTCACCTCACTCGACAAGCATATTCGTTTTAGTTATTTTTTTTAGTTTTATTATATGCTTTTTTTTTTATATTAGTATATTAAAAACCAAAACAAAAAACTAAAAGATATTCAAGCATAAAACAATAAACATTAACGTAAATCTCAATTCAATTCTCGTTGGGATACGACTCCGGGAGATTTAATTATTACTTTTTTTAAAAGTGATTCTTATTTCTAACGGGATACTTGATATTATATACATACGGCTAGTACGTATTTTATACGTATAGCACCCCTTCCAAAGATTACCAGAAAACCTATTATGCCTAGTAGGGCTAAGCCGGAATATATACATTGGGACGACGGTATCCCAGTTCCTCTGACGATGACCGGGTGGGTGTATTATAAAACTTTCTTTAATTTATTTTTATGTCGTAGAAAAATAATCTAACTCTTGTGTATTTGCATATGGATTTGTTCAGCCTGAATCCGTAACCCCCAACCCCATTCAATGGTAAGACTTAAGGGGGGGGGGACCCGCGGCCACGCGCCGCCCATGAAATAGTTTGCCAATATTAACTGCCACGGCGTAGCCATGTGATATACATGGAGGATTCGAACTGTGGCCTCGGTTCTGGGACACTTCCACTATCGAGGGAGAGTCGCTTGTTGGACTTCGACAATGAAGACCATGCACTCATCAATTTGGCTGAAGGCCAGCCGGGGCGGGATAGGAGGAAGCAATTGTCCAGGGAGGGTATTAACATATGAGATCCCGCTGTGGAGACTGACGTTCGACCACAACAGGTCGTTCAGGCAGGCGATGCACGAGAAGAGGTGGCGCTACGGAGCCGCCTGTCTACAAAAGGCGTAATCAAATGCGCCGTTTAAAACGATTAAATGAGGGTGGCGGAGGCGAATGCACACGCCCAAGCGTGCTGAAGGAGAAGACCTTTGAGTCCGGGCCCCGCAACATAGTACCCACGGAGGAAAATTTTTTTTCTGCAATGAGGTTGGATGGCAGGGTATCCACCTTCTCACGCCTGACTGCACAGTAACACTCATCTACGGTGAGTGACACCGGAGCTTTCTGTCGTAATGCGAAAAAAACGTACCGACCCAGTTGAAAGACATTGCCGAGTAAGTGATTATTTTCTGACATGTTATTCCTTTATGTGTGTTTGCAAAGTAGTAATACTAACGGACCATTTCTGCTGTATAAGGTGAATGTCCAGCTGTCCATGGGGAGTCCGAATTCGGGGAAATCAACCTCCCCTTTCATAGGCGGGTCACCCGGAGGTATCTATCAGCCAGAGTAGGGCGTGACCAACAATTGCCGCCTGGACTCCCCGGTGGCGTGCCAAGACATAGTGGATCATATAGTGCCGTCTGGATACTTCTCTGAGCTGCGCCACCTGCCTAATACGGAATTTTTGAGCCAGTACAACATGAACCTAGCACGGCAGGTGGCTATAGGTTCACAACTGAGGCTCATGTTTAAACAGGAGGTCAGATTGCTGAAGAAAGCTACATCCAAGATAGCCAGACGTGACCAGAAGATTCAAGCGAGGGAAGAGGAGATAAAGAAACTTGATGAACAAATCATATCCCTCAGGACTGTGGAAACGGAGGTACATGGTCTCCGCAACCGAACCTAAAACCTGGAAACGCTACTTGAGGTTGAGGTAGATATGAAAAAGGCTGCAGAGGCCAAGAGTGTGGATTTAGCTGGTGAACTGGAAAGCCTCCGTGCCCAGTTTTCTGATCTCCAAGTTAATAACCATCAGTTATCCCAGCAGGTGTCCACTCTGCAAGCACAGGTCACAGGTGAAGAAAGAATAAAGGCCGCCTTCGAAGAGTTTAAAAAATTCGAGGATGAAAAGTTTGAGCAGCGGTATGCAGAGATGGATGCAAGGTTAGATGCACTGAGCATTGATTTTGATGAGGAGCTGTACCCTTATATGCTGACGGCGATCGCAGGTCGCCGCTGGGTCATTGGGCATGGTTTATGCATAGCGATTATAAAGTGTGCAGAATCTACAGAACTAAGGCAGGCGTTTGCTGATGTCGTGTCCGCTGGGATTGTGAAGGGTATGAGCGAAGGGCTCAAGTATGGGGTAGAGCATGGAGAGGCTAAGTTGGACTTAGCGGCTATTGAGGCGTATGATCCTGAGGTTGATGCGAAATACGTTGTGGCCCTTACTGCTCTAAGGGATTTGAAGTACCCTTTGGTTGATCAGCTGTAGAAGTTGAGGGATGCCCCCATAGACTTACTCATGGCATCCCTACATTTAGAGATCGATTCTGGAGAAGACGCGCCTGAATGGATCTGCAAGCTTCGTCCCGACACTTCCCAGTTAACGATTCCCATCAACCCTGAGGTGCACAATCCGAGTGATCCCTGGTCCGTCCAAGAGGAGATGCTGCTGGAGGATGCCATCGCGGCCAACAGAAGCCGTGCCGAGAAGAAGAAAAAATGCCGAATGGTGTGCAGTACCCATAGGGTCGGCTCTGCCCACCATGCCAGGTCTGATGGCATCCCAGTATCAGCGCCTACTGTTGCTCCTTAAGGTCTAGCCATCCTACTGGCGGATGCTGCTGTACAGACAGAGGCTTCTGAAGATGAGGCATCTCCACAACTTCTTAGATCCAAGTCTCTACCACCTATGTATAATCTGGATTGGCCATAGTACCGCTTGTGATACTTAGACAATATTTTGTTTGTAATATGTCCACGGATGTCCGTGGTTGACAATGTTTGTAATATATCATATCTGAAAGTATTTTGTTTATAATCGCACTTGTAGTGTCTTACATGCTCCGTGGGAGTCTTTTCTTATGTACCTAACGTCTCAGATACACGTAGAATAAGGATGCAGAATCCATGGCCGTTAGGGTTACAACCCACTTACACGGCAAGCAATTGTTAGGGTGCTTAACCTGTGGATATCTAAAGATATCAGTCATATTATGTATGCATGCATAGAATGAAGTAAATTATACTAAAGAAAACGAAGATTCACTTAGAAAATTTTTTATATAAAAAAGTCACGGGGTTAGCTACACCCCGCGGAATTTTATTCATAACTTAAAAACAAAAGATGGAATAAGAATACATGGAGTACTTTATTAGATGTCCTAATCAAGGCACAAACTTATCCATTCCGTAGCTTAAAGATAACATTTCTTGAGATTGGCAATGTTCTACGTCCGCGGAAGGACAGTTCCCTCCAAAGACCTTAGCCTGTACACTTCGTCTCCTAGTGCTTCCGTGACCTCATAGGGTCCTTCCCACTTTGGTCTGAGCTTTCCCCCGTCCATAGCATGACTTTCCTCGTTACTACGATAAACAAAGTCTTCGGGTCTAAAAGCAACACCACGGACTCTAGCGTTGTAGTACTTTGACATTTTCAATTTGGCATTGGCTTCACGAATTGCTGCGCATTCACGCCGTTCTTCCAGTAAGTCAGAATTTAACCGTAGCTCTTCATTATTGTGCACGACGTCCACTGCCGCGATACGGTACGTTGGCATGCCAATTTTCGCGGGTATGACAGCTTCCGTTCCATAGGTCAAGGAGAAGGGGGTATCACCGTGGCTTGATTTAATCATCGTACGATGGGACCAAAGGACATGGGGAAGTTCTTCTATCCAATTCTTGTTTCCTTCGCCCAGGCAGGCCTTTATTCCTTCACCTAAGCTTCGGTTTGCTCTTTCTACCAGTCCATTGGACTGCGGATGTTTTAGCGATGTGAAACGCTGTATGATATTCAACTTTTTACACCAATCCTTGAATGGGTTGTCGCTGAACTGCGTACCGTTGTCTGAAACTATTTCTCCTGGAAGACCGAAACGGCATACTATGTTATCCCACACAAACTTCTTCACCTAGTTGCCAGTAATTGTTGCCACGGCTTTCGCCTCTATCCACTTTATGAAATAATCCATAGCGACTATTAAAAATTTGACCTTTCCTGGTCCCTTCGGGAAAGGACCAGCTATGTCAATTCCCCACTTGTAGAATGGCCATGGGGCCGTGATGGGGGTAAGCGGCTGTTACGGGTTTCGTGGTACGGGACGATGTACCTGACAATTGTTACATGCGCGTATCATTTCTCGTGCGTCCTGATGCATGGTTGGCCAATAATACCCTAGTCGCATGGCCTTAGCCACTACGGACCGTGGTCCTGCGTGCATGCTGCACGACCCCTCATGAATTTCTCTGATCACATAATCTGCTTGGAGTGGTCCAACACACCTTAGCCACGGTGTTAGGAATGACCGCATGTAAAGAACCCCCTCTACCAATTCGTACTGTCTAGCCTTGATACGGAGTTTGCTTGCCTCCTTCTTGTCATCGGGAAGGGTCCCATCTCTCAAGTACTCCACTATCGGTGTCATCCATGTTGGTCCCTCTTCCTCGAAAACTATCGCTACTTCTTTCTCTTGTATGGATTTCTCTTTAAGTACTTCGACCAAGACCTATTTTGATAAGTACGCAAAGCTGGTTGACGCAATTTTGCTTAGGTCGTCCGCTTTCGTATTCTTACTTCTTGGCACTTGGCTTATGGAAAAGTTAGTGAAGCCGCTGATCAGGTTTTTGGCCTTCTCAAGGTACTTGACCATATTTTCTTCTTTGACGATGTATGTCCCTAGGACTTGGTTTGCTACCAGTTTAAAATCTACACTCACATGTAGATTGTGCACCCCCATTTGTGCTGCTATCCGGAGACCAGCTATTAGTGCTTCATACTCTGTCTCATTGTTAGAGGCGGTAAACTAGAACCGTAGTGCGTAGGTAAACTTTGTTCCTTCCGGACTTGTCAGTATCAGGCCAACGCCTGACCCATCTACACATGACGACCCGTTCATGAATAATGTCCATGGCTCTTGAGGTGTTTCGACCACTGGCGTATCTGGTGGTGCTTCGTCGGGCTTCTCGACAAGGAAATCCGCTAGGATATGTCCTTTCACGGATGTCCTTGGCCGGTACGCGACATTGTGTTCTCCCAGCATAACGCTCCATTTTTGTAATCGCCCAGCCGCATCGGGGCGGGATATTATTTGTTTGATGGGTTGATCGGTAATAACCACAATAGGGTGTGCTTGGAAATATCTTCGTAACCTCTTGGCTTCTAGAACACCAATGCCAGAACTAGCTTTTCCATTGGTCCATAGTTTAGTTCAGGGCCTTGCAATGCGCGGCTTACGAAATAGACTGGCGTCTGAACCGTGCCTCTTTCAGTCATCAGGACGGCACTAACAACTCCGTAGGAGGCAGACAAGTATACGATCAG
>BQNB010012640.1:3105-18414 GCA_026074375.1 Tanacetum coccineum
GAAAAATGAAATATCATATATGATAATCAGATGTCATATACATATGAAAAAGCAATATCATATATGATATACGTACGAAATATATAATATATGATATATCAAACACATTAACCAAAAGCTACTTACAACAGCTTATTGCTAACTGATAAGCTAAATGAACCTTGATTCAGCTTATATCAACACATTAATTTAATAGAGCTTATTTAGAACATAAAAATAGCTAATAATAAAGCTTATTAACACTAGCAATATAAATAAGCTAATAAGATAGCTTATAATTCATCAAAATAAGCTAATAAGCTAGCTTATAACTCAACAAAATAAATACAAATGATGATGATTAATAAACTTATTTATATAAATCACCTAATAAGTTAGCTTATCGCTAGCAATAATTAATTCAGATAATTCGTTCAAAATAAGCTGGATTATAAGCTCATAAATTAGTAAGCTTAATCACATCAAATAAGCTAAAATAAAAACAGATCTGAACCTGATGTTAATCAACTGAATAAGGAGATAATCGATTCAAAATAATTTAATCGATTAAAGATTAATCGATTAGTTGTTTGTGTTGATGGATCGATTAGTTGTGGATCGGTGTAGAGAGAGAGAAAAAAGAAGTGCAGGTATGTATGTGTGTATTAAATGAGCTGATAATAGAAAAATAAGTTTATATATAAGACAAAAATACCCCTCTATTGTAAATAGACAATTTAATCTCATCCATTGGATGAGATGAAGATGGAGGGTGAGGATGAGTCCCCTAGTATGCACAAAATGTTTGGTATCAAATGAACTTAAATCGTTAATTAAATACCTATAATACCCTTACTACATTTTTATCAAAATGTTACACTTTCTACCTTTTTTATCCTTTCTATCCTAAATCACTTTCTATTTGATCCAATCCTTATATATATGCTTGTTGACTCAAGTTGTTAGTCACATACAAGTATATTATTAATATATAATAATTATTAGTTTATTATATCTAGTTCGCATATATCAATATACATAGTTACATTTTTGTATCTAATTAGCATATATTGATTTTAAGGCGAGAGATAACACAATTTTTAAAGAAACCTTAATGTTGAATATTGATGAATCGGATTCGGGTTATGATAATGAACCCTCAGTTCGAAATCACTCGAAAATGCGTGTTATATCATGTTCTTTGTTGTTGTCATAGAAAGTTACTAGCATGGAATTTATAATTTTGTTTTTGTTCTAACAAAAAACGGGAAGTACCAGATAGATACTGATTTCTCGGTACCGAGTACCGGTACCGGTAGCCGAATCCCGTTCGGTAAGGTACCGCTACACCCGTTTCATACTCGAGAAAAAATCGATATCACTAATTTGGTACGGGTTCGGTACCAATCTGGTACCGTGCTCATCCCTAAACGCTTTATACTTCATTTCTTAAATATGATATAACTAAAAATATTTCATTAGTTTTTAGAGGTTTGTGATATAACTAAAAGTATGATCTTTTAAGCATTTGATACGAAGTAGTGCTCTAGAAAATAACTCGTGGAATTAATAATATGAATAAAATAAACATTATAATTTTTCAAACATACTTTATATTTTTCAATTGGGATAAAATCATAGAATACCAACGAACTTTGCCCAATTTATCGATTTGGTACGTGTACTGAAATAATTATCGATTTGGTACGTGTACTTACATAAAGTGTTCTCATTTGCACATTTTGATGATGTGTCACGTTATTGATGTGCCACGTGTCAGCATATCACGTATGACACATCATCAAAATGTGCAAATGAGAACACTTTATGTAGTACACGTACCAAATCGATAATTGTTTCAGTACACGTACCAAATCGATAAATTAGGCAAAGTTCGTTGGTATTCTACGGCTTTATCCCTTTTCAATTTACCAAGTAAAGTTTTACCAAAGTTTGAACGTATTTTTTTTAAAGAAGCAAAGATTTTATTAAGCCGCTTAAACAAAGCCAAACAACAACAAACAACGGGCTCTAAGATAGAGCATCGAAAAGAGAAACACTAAAACGAAAAACAACAAGAATAAAAAAACTAGTGAAGCGATCATGAAGCCAATTCACCGGGATTTTGGATCCAATTCTCCCAAGAGAAGAGTTTCTTAGAAGAACGATTATAGGCCCATAAGAGAGACAATCTTTGCACCGAAGAGAAAATATCCTCATGACGAATGGCATCTTCCTTAGGGTCCGAAGGCGCATGAAGATTCTTGTTTCTCCAATTCCAAACATGCCAAATAAATGTCATACATACCGCGTGGAAAAGTTTTGCAACCGACTTGTTCTCGATAAACCCCGACTTTCCGTTAAGAATTTCCTTTAATGTCGGGTTGTATAATGGAGGAGACCTCCACCAACTCCATAACTTACGCCATATAATTTTAATTTTAGAACAAGAGAGGAAACAATGGTGTTGAAATTCTTCATCGATACCACAAAATAAGCAAACAATCGAGGAAATTGACACCCCACGACAAATCAAATTAAATCTTGTAGGGAGCCGGTTTAAAGCCAAACGCCAAACACAAACATTTCAGTGAATGGTCAAAGTCAAATGTTCGCCATTTGATTCGTATTCTTGACTGCTTTCACGATGCTTCTGGTCTCAAAATTAACTTGGACAAAAGTAAATTGTTTGGGATCGGTGTCTCTCCTGAGGAAGTTACTAGTATTGCGAGATTAGTATATTGTACCCATGGCTCGTTGCCTTTTATCTACCTTGAGCTGCCGGTTGGTAGAAGTATGAAGAAAATTGAAGCTTGGAACGATGTGATCAACAAATTCACTAGAAGGCTTTCATCGTGGAAAGCTAATATGCTTTCTATCGGTGGGAGACTTACTTTGCTTAAATCGGTGTTAGGTAGTCTTCCTCTCTATTATCTTTCATTATTTAAAGCTCCCACATCAGCAATTTTGATTCTTGAATCAATTAGAAGAAGATTCTTTTAGGGCTTCAAAGATGATGAGAAGAAAATGGTTTGGGTCAGTTGGCAGAAAATTATGTCTAGCACTAAAAATGGTGGCCTAGGAGTCGAAAGTATCAAAGCTAAAAATATGGGGTTGATGGGAAAATGGAAGTGGCGTTTTCTTAATGAAAGTGATGCTCTATGGAAAAGGGTGATTGTCGAGTTTCATGGTGTTAATGGTGGCTTTGATCAGACGACAAGTTACATGCGCAACTCAGGTACGTGGGCAAGTATTGTTAAAAGTTGTTTGGAACTAGAGCATATGAGTATCGATCTAGATAATCTTATGGAAAGAAAAGTTCTAAGTGGAAATCAAACTCGCTTTTGGACTGATTATTGGATAAAAAACCATGGACGATTGAAAAATCGTTTTCCCAGATTATATGCTCTCGAAACAAGTAAAGATTGTTTTGTGGCTGATAGATGGGTGCTTGAAGATGGCTTTGGGCACGCTAAGTGGTCCTGGAGAAGACATCCAAGTGGTCGAGCATCTGGGGAATTAGATCTTTTTGTAAGTCTCATTAACGGCCTTATTCTTGATTCTAATCTTGAAGATAAATGGTTTTGGTTCTCGATAATTTATGTGTTTTCTCAGTTAAATCATTAAGTAGGGCCATTCAGGATAAATTGTTTTCGAACAATGACCCCGCTCCCCTTTTCAATTTGAATGTATCTATGTTTAGAAAATAAATATTTTCAGATCATAGCTAAAGATATTCAATTAGCATCATTAATGAGCATATGACAATCATTTTACTGTCGACAACCATATATTTTTGCGTACCCGAACGTGAAATATCATGCCTTCTAAAACACAAACATTGTAATATTTTTCTCCTGATCTCGTGTATTAATTTACCTAAAGAAATAATAACAATAATAGTATGTGAAATACATAAGATAACTGTACGTTAGACTTACGATTTTATAATTTTAAGTAGAATCACATTATGTAACAAGCAAGATAATCCGCGCTTTTCTGGCGGGCTTTAAATTTTCCGTGTCTTGCGGTGGGGGTGGGCGGTGTGGCATTAATTCTTATTTTTCCGGGTTTATTTTTTCTGTGTTCTATGTGAGTTTCGTGCGCTCTAGTTTAATAGTTTGAGTTTTTTTTTGTCTGCGGATATTAATGAACAATCGCGTATTAAGTACTTTAGTAATTTTTTTTTCTTATTTTGTGCCGAGTAGGTTTTTTTTATGTTGCATACGTTTTTTTTTCTTTCCTATTTTGTGTCGAGTAATTTTTTGTATGGGCGTATGTGTTTGGCCTCATGTCGCGGGTATTTTTTTATCTGAATAAATCAGTACTTTTGTAAAAAAATTTGTGAGGTGTTATTTTTATTTATTGATATTTTGGCTGGGGGGGGGGGGGGTGTTGTGGGGCCGGCGCCAAAAATGACGTCATTACCAAACACCTTGGATGTGTGATTGTATCCATATTATAAGCTGCGGGCGATCTAAAGTACGTCATTCATCCCGGTATACACATACATCTCCCAATCATACCTGTAATGTGACTTTGAGCTAGTTTAAGCCGCGCGAGGATGGTGAGTGTCCTGTGAGGGTAAGATCCCCTGTGCCGGTCTGGTTGGAATCGTAGTGACTTATACCTGGGGAAGGGACGGGCGAACCACCTTAATGACTTCAGAATTCGTCGTGAAATTAAATAGGGTTGTTGGGGTTTGAGGCATCAGAGAACCATAAAAGCCGGAGTTTCTGACATTGTTAATTTCTTCACAGCGCGCGTCTGCTCTGATTCACTTGAACTCCCCGCGAGACACCGAGGTAGGCTCCGAGATTCAAATTGGTTTAGCACATGAAGGAAAGAGTGGGTTCTCTTAGATTCCTTAAAGATCAGCTTTCTTGTCTATATATCAATCGTTTTAATCACATGTGTTGCTCCGTTATATTTGTAAATAATAAAACACTTATTATTAGTGAAATAACCACGATTGAATTAAAATTTGAAAAGTGCAAGAGAATGTCCAATGGGGTGAGAACAGAGTATACTCCTAGATGGAGTGATCAGGTTGCACTGACAATTCAGATTCTCAGAACAAACAGCCTCCCCTTCAACAGTAATATGTGGGATACCAATATTTATTAAAACGTATGGAGTCACTCGATTGATGCAGTGGTAAACTATAGAGCACTAAGAAATGCGATATTAGTTCCGCGTCCAATAAACACAAACACTAAGAGTATACACACTAATCAATAACTATCTTCTGTCGTAGCGTGAATCAAGCCATGTTATAGGGAAACCATCTCTATCAACACTATGAATCTTGGACGTAGAGGCTGTGAGACAGATTCAGTAGAATAGTCTTTCACCTTCAACATATATTATTTTTCTGAATCTCAGCGCGATAGAATCTCAGCCAGTTGGATATCAACTAAACAAATTCCGACATAGCTCAATTCTCATGGATATCCGGCATAACTCACAAGAAACGGGCATCCAGGCATCTGGTTATATAAACATAAAAAGCCTCTCCCCAGACTTCCATAAAAAATTCGGACATTTTGCACACACTGAAAATTAGTAGCGATCTCTACCGGAACAACACACTGTTACATCAACTTCATTTCTACGAAATTCTCACAACAGATTGGTCTGCGTGTGACGTCGAGATCAGTCTAGCGTGTGGAGGAACACACAGATCTATATACTCGCCAAATACACACATATTATGGAGGAACACAACAACAGACACACTACATCTCACCTACGTGAGTGGGGGACACACTTGCTATCTAGACCTATTATGTTTATATCTTCTTATTAGAGCGGCGCGTGTGTAGCTATGTAGTGAGCGCAGTAATTCACTTTCTATCTTTATTATACATTAGTATTCATAGTGTCGAGAGTTTTTAACAACAACACTCACTTATTCACGATGTGAGACATGCCATTTCTCTTCTCTATTGTCATACACGGTCTAGGAGTCTCTTTTGCTATTCTACTATGACAAGCTATAGGACACTCGATTCCCGTACATGCATCATGTTTCTACGATGTAGCGCGCGGTGAGATTACGCCACTGAGCAAACATTGTAGCATTCAAGTGAGTCCATAGTGTGACGACTAAATATCTTAATTAGAACCACTGATTGCAACCATGATTCATACACTCTTCAGAATATCACATTTTGAGAACTCTATCACACAACAAGAAAACTTCAGCGTAGCGAGCGAGAGGAGAGTGGTCGAGGGGGGGGCGAGGAGGGGGGGGGGGGGGGGGATTTTTTTTTATTTATTGGTAGAGAAAGGGGGGGGGGGGGGGGGGGGGGCGGGGGGGGGGTGGGGGGGGGGGGGGGGGGGGGGAGGGGGGGGGGGGGGGGGGGGGGGGTGGGGGGGGGGGGGGGGGGGGGGGGGTTGGTGGTTTTGGGTGGGGGGTGGGGGGAATGGGGGGGGGGAGGGGGGGGGAGGGGGAGGGGGGATGGTTATAGATAGAAGGGAATAGTATTGGATAATATGGGATGATGGTTAGTTTGGGGGTTGAGGGTTTGGGGGTGGGTATAGGGTATGGGGTTTGGTGTGTTTTATTTGTGTGGTTGTTGGATGGGGTGTGGGGTTATGAAGTGGATTCTTTTTAGATAATAATGGGGAGAGCAATTATATCTCATCTATTTGTAAGTATAAAGAGTTGGTTTAAGTGGATTGTAAAGGGGGGCCTTGTAACGGTCTATCCGCTTGTTAACTATCTCTAGCTTTTTGCTAGTGCTTTTATTTATTCATACAATATCCTCCGTTTTAGAAAACGCTAATCGATATGATTATACAAGTATATATTTGCAATTTACAACTTTATTTGGTCATAAAGATCTGAAAACGATATATACACATATGTAAGTGTATATATACTTCGGTTTAAATCATCAGCTGCTACGATTAAGAGGATTAATGTTCCTTTCGCGTAAAAAGACGTCGAATTGTACTTCAAATGGAATTCTAATTGATGCGGATTATTATAATTACTTTCGGTAGGTTAAATGATCATGTTGGTTCGCCATTCCTATAAATTACGGTGTATTACTGTTTGAAAAAACCTAAACAGCAAATCGATCGGTTGTTGTTCAAAACGTGTTAAGTCGTTGTCTGTAGAGGTCTTGTCCATGTGTCCAGGGTCTATATCAGCATATAATCTATTTAAGGTATAAATTTTCATCATTCAACCTCATCTAGATCTAATAACACTTTATCATCTCTAACAATCTTTGTCATCCTACAAACTTGATCCACTTCAATGTAGGTTGCATCAAGATTTAAATTCATATCACAGATTTTGCACAAAGTATCATACATATAAAGCATGTAATTATGTTAAGTTATTAATTTAAAGATATCATATCTCCATGTTTAGAGTGATATTCACTTTAACCATCAAAAAAGTTATACTACATCAAATATAGGCTAGTGTTTTTTTTTTATCTGTTTGTTTACGTGTTTTGAACTACCTATCTTTAAGGGCACGCATAAATAAATGTGTACCGTTGGTTAACAAATTTACCCGTCATTTACTGAGTATGAAAGCTTAGATATTTTTTGTGAAGGTGAGGAACAGTAAAGTACATGCATGGTCTCACATGTGCCGTTACTTGCTTCATGATCTGCCGGCGTCATACCCTCATCCATATACACTCTCATGTGCAACCAAACACCCACAATTAATCATTCGTGTACATTACATTCTGTATGGCAATACATAAAAACAGCTAAGTTCTTTTAATATGTTTTGAGTGTCTTATAATATGATTATGATGTACATTTGGTAGGGGTTGCAATTCTCGACACGAACCCGACACGAAGTTAAACAGGTTTGGGTTGAGGATAAACAAGTTTGGGTCAAAAACAGTCAACCCGTCTAACCCGTTTGATAAACAGGTCGTGTTTGGGTTTAGTAAGTACTAAACAGGTTAACACGTGAACCCGTTTAAGTATATATAAGTGTCAAAAAATAAAATATATAGCTTGGATTTATGTACTGAATATGAGTTAATTACGATTATAACTCATATATCATTAGAATTGTGTATGTTTATCATTTTATAGATCCTTATATCATTTTTACATATAAACTAGTTAAATTGACAAACCATCAACCTTATTTATCGCTTGACCTATTTACTTAAACAGGTTAAACGGGTCACAAATGGGTTAGAAGTGTTATGCAGGTCTGAGTTAAGGTTGAGGTTCTTGACACGATTAATAAATGAGTCGTGTTTGGATAGAGGTTATGATAACCCGCCAACCCGTCAACCCGAACAGGTCAACACGAACACGACTCGATTGCCATCCCTAACATTTGGTATAATCTATATGCCTTGAGAAAGATTTATGATTTACAGGATTATTTATGATTTGATGCACGTTATGCAATATGTCATAGTCAGATAATTTGCTAGATAATTAGCTAATAGCTATATAAATAATTAGAGGATCGATACTCTGCTATTTCTCATAAAATAAACAGATTAATACAAAATATTTAAGTCTCGCTAAGCTAGAATCTAGATTGAGAAAGAAATATTAACTAGTAACTACTAGAGTATAATTTATAGTTACGCACTACAGGACTTATTGTAAGTCTAAATTATTGTAACTCTAACTTGAGAGAGAATATGGACACGATATAAAGTTATATGTGCGGGCACTCGCGTAAATGATGTGTATTTTTCAGAAGACCATAGAAAACACACCGGTGGCCCAAGACTAAATATGTACAAAGATGTATCACAAAAAGTATGTGCATTGCGACAATGTTCCAAAGCAATTCCGGGATAACTGTACGAGTAAAAATGATGAATCAACACAATATATCTTGTTGTACACCTAAGTGATGAAGATCAACATCAACGAATGTAGAGATTTAGAATATTGCGGTAATGAGATTATCAAGAAGAAACACATTTTACGACTTATGTTGAAACAAGTTACAAAAATTACTTAGGGTCGTATATATACAAGTGTACAACATAAAACAATAGACTTAATACATAAGATTAATAATTTGTTGTAGTCATATAATTACAAGAAACGCGTTAAGACTCATTAAAAAATCACCCATTTTAAAATACCTCCATCATATCACCTTGTGTTTTTTAACTTTCCTTTAGGAAAGAAAAAAGACTATCAAAAATTTCCTTTAGTAATTTACCCTACTTATTCATGACAATAGCATAGTGGGAAACAAAATAATAACATAAAACGCGGCACTTTATCCGACTTATTAATTTATTTCACGTTCTTAAAAACTACGGATTATATATTTTGGTGGTTACATTACATCCCTCTCTCACGCCTTAACATCCGCATCGACCACCATGACCACCACCACACTGTCCCCTGGCCTTTGCTCTCTTTCACACACAAAACACGATCTAGTGTGTGTGTGAATCTTAAGCTAGCTACTAAGTACGAACCACGTACCATTCTCCAAGACACAACATATATTTTGCTCCCTATAAATAACGTGCATTACTTCAAGTATTTTTCACAACTCATTCTATTACATACATAACATTCTCTCTCACTCATAATATCCGATCCATCAGAGCTAGATATAAGAGAGAGTGAGAGAGAAAATGGCAGGAGGAGGACGTTCGTATGTAGCTTTGCTTTTGGTCGTGTCATTGATTCTGTTGGCCTCGTTTGCGGATGTAGCTCAGGTAAGACTTAGTTGCATACAATTTATGAAACATGTAGCTAGTGATTTGTTACTTAAGTTCATTTTTAAGTCAGCATGCTTAGTTTCTCATCACAAAGTGATGCACTTTTAAACAAGGGTTTGCTATAAGATTTGGATTCATGTTGATAACAACAAGTTCATTTTTATTAATTGTTTCTCAATTTTGGTCGCAAATTGCACATATAACTCGATCTTGGATCAAACTTGTGACTTTTGTTAGTGATATATAGTTATATACCTCTAGAAGATGCATACTTTTCAGAACATCAAAGAGAGATAAAGGTTAGAATAATGTAAATGAATCATACATCTTGTTTGATAAGATTTTTTCTAAAAAATGACAATATTGAACATTGTATAAATGGATCATACCTATAACGACAAGCTGAAGTTCTTTTAAACACAAATATACTAGTTTCTTAATCTTAAAAACTCCTCAATTCTTTATGAGTCAAATGATGCGTTTCTATATTAGTCAAATGCTCCATTCTTGTACTTACTTGAGTAGGAAATACTTAACCTTTATATATAAACTTATTTAGTTCTAAACTTCTGTTATTATACATTTGCAGGCGAAAAACAGGCTTAAATCATGGGGTACGTCAAAATTTTTAGTACTATTTAACTACAAATATATTACTGTATTAGTTTATAACATGATATGTTATGAGCTCTCGAAACATAACACCCATGTATTCAATTTGAACAAACTTTCGTTATATTCCTTCTTGCATGAGATGAGAGTGAAGATTAATCTCACATATTTATAACTTAACACATATTCTAAAATGACATTTTTTTGGATTGAATTGTATTACAGAATGCAAACCACGATGCACATACAGGTGTTCAGCAACATCACACAAGAAACCATGCATGTTCTTCTGCCTAAAGTGTTGCGCCAAATGCTTGTGCGTCCCAGGGGGTGTTTATGGCAACAAACAAAAGTGTTCTTGTTACAACAACTGGAAGACTCAGGACGGCAAACCAAAGTGTCCTTGATTTTGTTACCTCGACGATCAGAGTGGTTTTATAGAAAATTCTATAAATTTAAGGGTCTAACTGTTTCATCAATCTGTTCAAGCATGTCGTTCTTCTTATTTTGTGTTTAAATCGAATAAATTGCAAGTGTATATGGACAGCCGAGGGGCAAATTAGACAAAGTGTTGTCCGTGGGGTGTCACCTAGCTAGCAAATTAGATCTTTTGTGCTAAGCTAAACTAGGATATAACATCAAAGTTGTTATTAGTGTGTGTTTTTGCTTGTTGTCATTCTATATTTAAAGATTGTATGATTAATGCAAACTACAGTTTAATTTCCTTGAGTCAAGTTTCTTAATACATGGTTGTTACATAAGCTATAAGTTATTACTACTACCTTTTTATGTGTTTTACTTAACTCGATCAACAATACATTTAAATCATATATGCATTTACAGGTAGAGCTCCATCTATTGTGCCAAACATCATTGTATAAATAAAAGTTTGTGTTAAGAGTTCAAATAGTTCTAGATATAACTAGCTAGACAACTATACTTAAGCAGTTAAGCTTCAGAAGTTCAGATCCCAATTACATTCTCCTCAACAATCCTATTGATAAACACTTTTAAATAACACGAAATTGAAGATTTGTAATTCTTAATATACTAATAAATTTCTCATGATGACATTGTATTTATAATGAGAACTGAGAAGTCAAAAAATGTGGTGTGGACCTCATAGTCTTTCAAATTTTAGATTATAAAGAGGCTCCCATCACCATCATCATCATAATTTCCCAATTTTCATCCACTCTGTCTCCTAATTTTACTTTTTAAATTCCTTATAACATTCAAAACACCCTCAAGAACACCAATGGCTGTCACACACAAAACAGTGGTTCTTCTAGCCAACGCATCACTCGAATGGAGCCTAATTCTAATGCTTCTTATAAACTCGTTCTTCTCATATCTCATCAGAAAAATTGCATCTCACTACGCACTTAAACCGCCCTGCATTTGCTGTTCCTATATTGATCATCTTTTAGAACCAAACAAAAACATTAGCCCATATCAAAATCTCATCTGTGAGACACATGCAGTTGAATTTTTTAATTTTTATGACTCCCCGTGTCGTAAAAAGGTGACAAGTGAACCAAAATGCTCATGTCAAAGCATGGATATTAAGGCGATATCTGTTGATACATCACTGGATAGTGCGCTAAAGATCCAATCAGATTACAAAGAAGATGAAATAGTAGAGGTCCATATTCCTGTTGAGAATAAGAGTGGACACATTCAAGTTTTTGACCAGATAATCCCTCTTGAGTGGACCGATTCATCAACCAGTTGTAGCACAAGTTCAAGCTTAAATGGTGATGATGATCAAGTCGAAAAACAAGGTAAAGGATTGCTTATGTTTTTCGTTATCTGTAATTCTAGAATAGAACTAAAACTAAGTTCAAATCGAACTTGGAAGATTTTAAAAGCATAAATTACATGGATTTTGTTACTACATTATATTCAACGTGCTTTTGTTTGTTAAATAGTTCAAAAATTTTTATTCTAGCTGAAGTATCATAATCTACATCAATTTCAATATTAAAAAAGTTCAATTTAGTTACCTCTGGTATGTTGAAAACATCAGCTTGCCAAGATGTAGATGACAAAGAAGATGAATTGGTAACCATCAATAGCTTAATGGCACAATTAAAAGCCGAAAGACTAGCTGTATGCGGTTTATACATAGAACTAGATGAAGAAAGGAACGCGTCTGCGATAGCTGCAAACCAGGCAATGGCTATGATAACCAAACTTCAAGAAGAAAAGGTAGCACTGCAGACTGAATCCATCCAAAATCAAAGAATGATGGATGAGCAAGCGGAATATGATCAGGAAGTTTTGCAGCTCTTGAACGAGCTCGTTATGAAGCTGGAAAGTGACAAGATTGAACTTGAGAACGAGCTAGAAATGTACAAACAGAAATTCTTGGATTATAAGGGAAAAAAGAAGGTGAAAGTTACGCCACGATGTCTTGGTGCTTCAAGTAACCCTAAGAAGGAGTGTTTAGATGATGCAAGTTTATCGGAGTTTAAGAATTTGGGAACACTTGAAGAATCGATTGTTGAGTACGGGGTTGAAAAACTGTGGATTCTAGATGAGATATTCACAAAAGATCTAAATGAGAATTTTGTTGGAAAATCAAGTTTAAAAGGAGAAAGTCTCGATTATCGTAGAAACGGGCTGTTTCATACCTTTGATGTTAAAGGTATTGACGAAGAAGCAGAGGCATCTCATTCTCCTTGGAGCTTAAGCTCGTTCTGAAAAAGACTGAGAATGAGGAAAAGTACGAGCTTAAGTGTGAAATTATATTACTGTAATTCTAAGTCAGAAAAGTTTAGTCGAGCAGTGTTGTAAAAAGAACAAATTTTGAAGTTGTGTTTAAACATTTTGATTTGGAAATGTAGTTTTATACCGTCTAATTGTTTATGGCTAAAGACCAACAATGTAAGTACTTTGAATGGCAAACTCAACAAATTAAAAAATGGTAAATGTACTATTAACTCTTACACAAACAAGTCAATTATACATGATTTAAATCTTTGTTAACATTCAAGAAAGAGAGTTGATTGGGACATTCAGGTGCGTTTAGTTAGAGATTAATTTTCTTAGTTTTGTGTTTCTCACAAAACATAAAAAACGAGTTTATTTGGTATTGTTTTTTATTCTTAAAAAAACAAAGGGTTTACATAGAAAACAAAGAAAAAAAAAGTGTTTTGTATTTCGCTTGTTAAAATAGAAAATGCATGTTTTGTGTTTTGTAAAGGATTTTATTAGAAACCAATAATTTGAACGCGATCTTTATTTACTTTGTTTTTCACAAAACATTTTGTGAAAAATAAATGTGTTTTCCCCTAACTAAACGCACCCTCACATTTTTATATGAACATGTTTATTTACAACTTGCAGAAGTAGTATATAAACAATGTACAAATGTTTAATGCACAGTCTAGAGTGTGCAAATAAATAATAAAAGTGTGCAAATCACTTGCCTTTAACAAAAGCTCATTCTACGTAATTTAACTACATACACCCAAAGACACAATTGATTGAACAAGCAAGATTACCCGCGCGTTGTTGCGGGCGTTAATTTTTCGCGTGTTGTTGTGGGGCATTAATTTTTTTTTTCGGCTTCATTTTTTCGGTCTCATGTTTAATAGTTTGTTTTGTTTTTATATTAAATGACAATTGCGTGTTTTTTTTTTGGCCCAGGCCGATAGAAAGCCGTAAATAGTTAAAAATGAGAGTACGTCCCGTAATTTTTTTTTTCTTATTTTTGGCCAAAGAAGGGGAGCGGGATTATAAAGTTTTTTTTTTTTTGGCCGATGAACAGTAACCGAGCCTAGTGGGTAGTTAAAAATGAGAGTACGTCCCGTAAATTTTTTTTTTCTTATTTTTGGCCAAAGAAGGGGAGAAGGATTATAAAGTTTTTTTTTTTGGCCGATGAACAGTAACCGAGCCTAGTGGGCCGGGTTTAGTTTGTTTTTTTATATGGGCAAATATGTCGGGCCTAATGTTGCGGGTATTTTTTTTATCTGAGTAAATCAGTACTTTTGTAAATTTTTTCTTATTTTGTGTTGAGCAATTTTTTTTTCATATTATTTTGTGCGGGTTTATTTTTTCGGTCTCATGTTTAATAGTTTGTTTTGTTCTTATATTAAATGACAATCGCGCGTTTTTTTTTTCCTAGGCCGATAGAAAGCCGTAAATAGTTAAAAATAAGAGTATGTCCCGTAAATTTTTTTTTTTTGGCCAAAAAAAGGGAGCGGGATTATGAAGTTCTTTTTTTTTTTGGCCGATGAACAGTAGCCGAGCCCAGTGGGCCGGGTACTGTTCATTTTACTGTAGCATAGGCCAAAAACGACGCAGTATGACTTTTGAAATGTGTATTACCATAATAAGATAATTCCGCATATTGAAAAAAGAAGGTTGAGAATTACAATTAGAACAAAGAGAGTGCACCGGCTACATGACAAAATTGAGTATTTTTATTGGCTAATTAAAAGTCAAAATTGAAGTTCAATTTGATCGAACTGATCTAAATTACATCCAGTAAAATAAATATGTATAAAAACACATGTTTCAATTTTGTAAAAAAACTTAAAAAAAGAAAAGAGTAATTAATAAAATATTAGTTGTTAAATTTTAAATAAATTTACAGGCATAAGCAAGGACGGAGGTATGTGTTGCTTAGGGTGGGCCTTGGCCAACCCAAAAGTTTTATTATCAACTAGGAATTAACATATTTTGATGTGGTAACTTGATTAACTTGTTTTTGGCACATCCAAGTTAACATCAAAAAGTTTATGATGTTCGATTGAAATGTAGAAAATTGTGTAGGAATTGACTAAATAAATTTACGAAACCACTTGCTCATATTATACTTATACTCAAAACCCATTTGATACGACGTCGTATCAAATGGGCTGGTAGTTGGGCTCCCAAACTTGGGCCGGCCCATTTAGCTTTTTTTTTTTTTTTTTTAGGCAATTTTTTTTTTTAGGCAATGTAAAAAAAAATCGCTCGGTACAAAATAGAAAAAAATATTACAAAAGTATTGACTTATTCAGATAAAAAAAAT
>BQNB010012640.1:18471-50707 GCA_026074375.1 Tanacetum coccineum
TAGTGCCTAGTCTAGTTCAACCTTCATTTACCAACAATCCACCACAAAACTAACCTTAAACCAACCTAATCTCTATTGTTGCAACTCTCATCCACTCTCAATCTCACCAAGAACATATTATAAACATAACATAACTTTTGTCATAAGATTTCCAACATATTTTAAGATGGACAAAAATAAATTGTAGTTTCTTTTGTAAAAATATCACAAACACATGGATCTTTAATAATAACAATAGATCTACAACAAGAAACATAACATCACAAAATAATGCCAAATGGGTCAAGAAAATACTCACAAGAAAGCAAGCAAAGATGACACAACAAGATCTTGTAAAACCCACTGATAAACTTGAACCTGTGTTTATGATCTTGAAAACTCTTGAAAAAAGACCAAACAACACTAGGATTCTACCTTAGATTAACTAGAATGTTTTTAATAATACTTGATCGGGGGGTGGTGGGATAGTGTGTTGCTCGAAAACAAAATATATGGATGTGTTTGTGGGTGTTAGTTGTGCCGTGAGATGTGGAGCAAAGGGGAGGGAGAAAATGTTTTTGTTGGTGACTTGCAAATGAGATGAAACCCTAAGTGTGAGAAAGTGTTGTATATATAGTTGGAAGAGCTAGTGTTCTTAGGGTTCAAGTGTGCATAAGTGACCAACACACACCAAGAGTGTGTGTGTTGGGTGGTTCGGCACAAGCAAGGCCACAAGGACCAAATGGTTCAATTTTTCTAGTCAAGGTTCAAGTGATTTAGACATGATTCAAAGTTTACTAATCAAGTGTGTAAGAATGTGTAAGCATTGTGTAAGCAACATGTGAAGTGTAAGACTAGAGAAGGGTGCATGAGGGTGACTTACTCATGTGTCACTTTCATGCACATGCATGTAGATTTCAAAATAAGATGCCTTGGGCTATTAATTTTGAGATCAAGTAAATGATTGGTTGATGTTGTTTAGGCCCATATTTGGTTTAGGAAAATAAGTTTAACGAAATTTTTATGATTATAGTCATAAATTTTTATCGATAACTTGAGTTTACACGAAAAGATTTTGAGTTTCCGGGGTTCCGTTTGGTCAAAGACGCGAAAAACGCAATTTAAAGGATAAAACCTAAAAATTAATATCGGAAGTGATTAAAAATCACGAAACACTCAGGAAAGTTAAAATAACACATAAAATGCCTAAATTAATTTATAACCGATGTCGGAACGCGTCCGGTGACGTTTTTTAGTTTTTACGCAGTTTAGTTCCTCGGTAAACTGTCAGATTTAAACGTAACGAATAAAATTTAAAGTAGATGACCGGAGTGAGTCGGAAAACTAACCGGGAATTTACGGGGTGTGACATTTTTAACGAACCGTCATTTCTTCTGCCTCCGCCAGAACCACCAGATAAATGTTTGAATTTTGAGCCCATTTTGGTTATGAAGAATGTTGTGCTTAATGAAGCTTTCTACCAAAGCAATGTTGAAGATGTCAATTCCTTCACAATTATCATTTGGATTTTTCTTCCATATTTCCCTTACACCAAGGAATCACCTTTGATTTTCTCCTTTAGGTGTGAAAATTTTATTTTTGACCCTGGCATCTTCACGTTTCATAAGCCGGTGGTATTTTCAATGGAAGTTTCTTGTTCTAAGTGTTGCTCTCCCTAAGGACAACTAAATTCAGGGATCGAGTCGAGCTTGTGACTCGGTGACCAAAAACAAGCCGCTTCGTGGGAGTTCACCCCATGCTTATCCTTTCTATTTTCTCTCTATTTTCTATTATCTAATGTGTTGTGTTGAGAGAGGCTTGTACTCTTTCCGATTTCTCGATGTTTGTTGCTTGTTTGTTGTGATTTTTGTAGGATCGAACCAACAAATTTTTGAAGCCTCTCGTGTCTGGTTGATTTGTCCCGTTCTACTCGAGCTTCTCATCCTTTGTGTGAAATTAGTTTGGGGAGATCCATATCCTTTCATCTTATCGATTCACGTTTATCTTTGCATAATTCATAAACGGCTTAGATTTTCGTAGAGACCCGACTTTAAACATTGAGGACAATGTTTCGTTTTAGTTTGGGGAAGGGAATCTATCGATTTGATGTTACTTGCTTATTGTTTTGTTCTCACGTACCCGTTTTCCCACAAAAATAGCAAAAAATTTAAATTTTTAAGATTTTAGTTAAAAAAATAAATAATAATAATAATAATAATAATAATTAAAAAATAAGTGTTAAGACACGAATGTAGGTTTTCCGTTGGTAAGAATAAGAAGTAATTTTTGACCCGATCGTACGTGTAGAGTTCTAGCTTTCTCCCTTAACAATTAATGATGATAGTTTGTGCTAGTCTTATGTAGACTTTAAACATGCTAGACTTGAAATCATTAGTAAATGAAGACTTGTGCTAATTTCAAGTAGATTTTAAATAGGCCGAGTTGGATTTTATATGGCTAAGTGTTCGCAAATTTCTTTTTTTAAGAAATTTTAAATTGCGAAGAATGAGAAATGATAGTGTTATTTATAAGTCATGACATTAAACGTAGAATAATTGGTTTTCTTTCAAGCTCATAAGTGTTAATTGTGGCTTTTTCTCCCATTAGCTTGTTTCACCTCTATATATAAATGTTTAATAAATAGAGTGAATGGTGTTTTATAGTTAATAATTAGTTAATAGAAGTTTTCTTTACTGCTTTTTGTGATTAGGATGAGCTACACACAGAATACTTAATTTGGCATACTATATTATCGATATAAAGAAATATTTTGCTATCTTAAAGAGCCTTAGGTAGAGGGGATACGTAGAAATCAATAATAATCCGAGTACTGATAAAATTTGCTGTATCTTTCGGCTCACAACCGATGTTACAAGCCTTCTAAAAGGTGAAGGAGTTCACCGAAGTCGAATTTTTGCTACATCTTGTCGGAGGCGTGGGCCGATGTTTGTAGCCAACTAAATGACCAAGGTTTAATAATGTTTGGCTTATTTTGTCTTACTTTGTGCCTTAAAGAAGACTAAGGGTATAATGGTGCAAATGTGATTGGTTTATTCATGTCTTAAAGAGCCTTCGGGTATATGACATGAATGGTACCTTGCTTAAGTAGCTTAATAAAAGCCAATTTTGGTTTGCCTCGATGTGGAACCTTTAATCTTGATGAACATTTGATCTTTGAAAAGGGCGAGGAGCTAATTATTGCATTACTTAAACCGTTACGCTTCTTTTGGAAATAATAAGTATGAAACAAAAGTCTTAAAGACCTTCGGGTATATGACTTAAGGAAAAATCTTGAGAAACAAAAGTAGGATTTGCGGAGAAAAAGTAAGTAATACAATTCTTATTATAGTAGTGTTATTTCCAGACGTAATTGACGATGATCTTGTTTTTAAGCTTAGCATGGGAAAAGTGAAAAATCGGGGATGATGAAGTTATCTTTTAGACACTTAATTGTGCTTTTTATTCTATGATCCTTAAAGTTACCAATGAGGTAATGAAAACAATACATTATGTCAACACAAATAAGTGGTAGTTAGGTAATTAATTATCTAGAAAAATCATAAAAAGAAAAAATCTTTGAAAATGGGAAATCGGGTGTTTTATAACTTGTGATCTCTTAACTCTCTCAACAAAAATCTTTGCTACTTTTCAAAGGTTTAGTTTGGGGAAGTTTCGAGGTATTTGGTTATAAGGCATGTGATATTGCGTGAGGATACACAATCGTTTAGTTTGGGGAATTTTGATAAGTGTAGAATACACATATCCATTAATACCTAAAATAACCCAATTAAACCCAAAAACAGACCAAAAATGGCAAAAATATGCTTGTATTTGTGTTTTGTGTGTGCAGGTGTGGATATATCAAAAATTGCAAGAAATCAAGTCAAAAATGGGCAAGCACAGACACGAGAATCAGAAGAGTACAAAAAGAAGCCAAAGATTCAAAGCCGAAGCCAGAAAAGTCAAACCCGTAGTCAAAGTGGTCAAATCATGGTCACACAAGCCAACAGACCACAATAACCATTTTCACCCACCAAGTTTCACCAAAGTCCAAAAATAACCCCTCTCCTCTTATTGGGCCTTAAAACCATTAATGGGCCAGAAAACCCCCAAAATTCTATACCTGGATCCAAGCCCATAACCATAAGCCCAAAACCCTAGCCCATTCACCTTTTTATATACCACAAGGGCCAGTTTTGCAATTTCCAAAACCTCATTTTATAACTAGAAAGGGAGAAAAGGAAGAGAGGGGCTAGAAGTTTCACAATCTCAAAGTCCAACTGATTTTTACCCAAGCAGTTAAAAAAGGGCGCACGAACAACAATTAACTTGTTCTTGTCCATCCCCAATTCACCCATCCATTTACATCAAGGGTAAATAGAATTGGAAGGTTACAAAGGACAATTCGGTGACAAGGACTGACATGGCAGAGAATTACATCACCAAAACCCTCCCATTGGCCAATCCCCATCAAAGAAGCTCACGTGGATTTTGAGGAAGCACACTAAGGATAGTTTTTTACACTAGATCCACACACAAAAGAAGCACAGCTGTCATAATCAAAGAATGACACTTGGAATCCTCAAGGTCCCAGTATCTATCCCAACGGCCAATATTTGTGATCCAATATTGAAGGAAATAATGGTGAATGATGAAGGAATTGGAGAGCAATTCCGAGCCTAGAACCTTCAACTTGGCCACTAGAAATAGCCCTACCTCTCTCACACACACTATCTAGGTTTTTAGTAGCTTTTAGTCTAGCTTAATTTCGTATTTTTCTTAAATGTAATTTTCTTTAAATGTTTTGTAATCTCCTTTTTAAGTAATGTAATCAGTAACTTTTTGTAACACCCCCAAAAATCAGGACAACGCAGCAGAATGGTAACATTGGGGTGCTACTTCAGGGCACAAAACACAAGTCACGGAAAACGACCTAAAATGGACGTTAAATAAGTCATATTCTATTTATAAAAGGATCAGAGGTTGCAACAGGTTCATTATAATGGTATTAAGAAAACATCGTCATAACGTTTGGCCAAAATAACACTAAGTTATTAAGCCTTCAAAAATATGTATATCCCGCGACTCGAATGCTCCCAATGCTCCCACTAGCAAAATAGTACCTTAAAATACATGCTAAATTGTCAAGCAATAATGTTGGTGAATTCATAGGTTTAAGTAAAAAAAAGCAGTATTGAAATAATTTAAGAAATATTTCAGAAGAAAAGTAGCGTTACAACATTTAAAAGTGTTATTTCCGAAATCCAACCGAAATCCAAGTAGTGATTCATAAATCAAAGATATTAAAAAGTGGACCACAAGATTCGAAGTAATGGTGGACTAAGTAAAAAACTATTCCGAAGTCCAAAACAAGTAATGTACAAAGGGAAAACAACATTCACCAATCTAAATATATATTATTGCACTAAGCCTACACCGAAACCTTAACGTACTTCATCAATAGATTGTGAAAATGCCCTATAAAAGGTAATATGGATAGCTTCCAACACCAGACACCCTCTAAATGTTAAATGCACCTGATCAAACTAGTGACCCAAGGAAAGGTGGGGATTGTCAGTCCCGATAGATCTATCCATAACACTAGCGCTCACTAGTAAAGCAAATGACGTCAAGATAATAGGACTTCACGGCAAAAGGTAACTTAGGCATTAATAATCGAGGCGAAATCTGATAGCATTACACTTGAAAAACCACTTGGTCCAATAAAAAAGCAAAGTAATCACCCCATAGATTTAGTTAAAACAATTAGTAGAAAAGGGGCTATGAAATCACAAAGTATTGAAAGGTATTGTACTGTAGTAAATTATACAAGTTTGGTAAACGACATGTATTCCCCTCGCGGAGTTATAAAACATTGAAAAGATTGAAATGCGAGACTATGAACTCATAAAGTAATTGAAAGGTAAGTATTGCCGTAGAAAGTATACAATTTGTAAACGAGCATGTATTCCCCCCCCAAAACAGTTTTAAAAACAATAAAATAGGGGCTAAGAAACTCACACCATGAGTAATGGAAATCAACAAGTATTCACAATAGAATAATGATCATGAAGGGAATCCGATAGGCAACCTAATCCAATATAGTCGTCTAGTACTAAATCACTTTGAATTATTTATAGGTCCTATACTCATCACTATCGGTCGGGCTATCATAAGGTGTAAGAGGTCGTTAGTGAACGTATGGGAGCTAGGATACTTTAAATCGTAAATCCAACAACTCGTCGATACGCCACCCCGAAGAGGCCTCATCATTATGAAACTCCCTAGTAATATAGTACTTTGATAACTAATACAACGTATGATTCTATATAGCTACATCACCGTCTACTCGTTTTTTGCGAAATAATTATTAATTGCATTTGCTAAATATTAATTCGTGTATTTGAACTCGTATAATCGAATATATAAATTCATGTCTTTGTAAAATAATAATTTTATAAAGTTTAAGACATGATAAATATGATTTAATGAGATTACTAAAATGTTTCGCAAAACTGATTTTAAAACGAACCAACACTATTACCTCAAGAAATAGTGCACAGTTAGAAAATAATGCTAACTTTCGCGTTTAAGCCCGTTTCTTTATTCCACAATTTTTCGCGTATTAAGTCATTATCAAAATATAACATTTTAATATTTTAGTTTATTCTGATGAATATGATTTTTACTGTTAAATAACAGATATATACTTATTTTCATAGATATTTGGTATCGAAACCCGTAAACTCGATTTTAATCGTTATAGCTCCGTTTTAACATTCTTTCGAGTACGATCTCGTAATTAAAAGTTATATCATATTTTGATGTTTTAACATATCACTTTCCTGTAATGAATAGTAAATTTTATAAAATAGTTTTATAAAAGTATTTCTCTCGTAAACTCGTAACTAACGTACCTTTTTTTGTTATAAATCGGTTTTCGATTTCTATCATTTTGAATCGTCATAGGCTATTATTTTTAGTCGATGTCAAACCTACTGTATGAAATTCGAAATCAAATCACCCTTTATTATCAAGTGTGTTTCAATTTATAAAGAGATTGTTTGATTAACTTTATAAACCCAAATTTATACAAAATCATGTTTGATACTTAAACAACATGTCACATAATTTATTAATCCTTTTTTCCAGATATATATAACAATATGACATAAGAAAAGTTGTAAATTCATAAACTAATGATAATATCGATTTACATATTAAAAATCCTAAGGGGAATAGTTATATAAAACATGTAAACATATAAAAATGATGAAATAAAGACAGTGAAGGTTTTAGAAACCTTATTATGATGTAAGATGATGAACCAAAGTATCTAAACCCTTGTTTAGATATAAAACCCTAGCTTTCCATTTTAAAACCCTAGTTTCACTTTTCTTGATTAATACTTGAAAAAGGTAATCCAATGCTTGGAAACACCTTGATATCTGTAGAAAGATGTTGTATGGCTTGAAATGTTGAAGAGAGAAAAATTTGTATGGATTATGTAAAGGGGGTTTGTTTGCCGTGAGCTTAAGGAGAGAAAAAGGGAAGAGATTTTGTGATTTTGGTAAGTGTTTTACTTGTATGTTTTTCTCATCACTAGATACATGCATATATGGTGCAAGACTTAGTCAAGGAGACATGTTGAGGGTCTTAGGAAGTTAGTCATAGTCCTTGGTCAAAGTCTTTGGTCCAAGGAACAAGTGATGGCTAGGTTTTAATGAAGAGGTATGGTACAAGACTAAGTGTTGAATTTTTGTCTTATATCTTTGCATCATTTGCCATAAATTCGGCAATAAGAAGATATATGTGATGTTGTTGAGTAATTTTTATGTATTGGGTATAAATGTGGGTATTTGTTTGACCGTAGAAATTTGTGGTTCCAGGAGTGGCCTAACGTAATTTATCGCAAACGTATACACTTTACTACTGAAAAAATAAAATTTTAAAAAGTTAATTATACTTCGTAAAAAAAATATTATGCCTTGTATACGAAAACTTCAATTCGATTTGTGTCCGTTACGTTGGTTATAGATTTAGTTCACGCATTTAACTTAACACTTAAAATAAAAGCGAACGCGTACGAGAAAAGAAAAATAATAAATAGTGAAAAATGACAAAATGAATGATGTCATAAAATGACCTGAAAATACGGAAAAATGTTACTCTTTTAATAATAAAATTCATTTAAAGCTCTTTGAATCTTACTGTTAAGCTCTCATTTAATTTCTCAAATATTAAGCAAAGTTCAATAAGCCCTCATAAAGCTAAAAATCACTCTATTGATCTAAAAGCTCATAATAGAAGTATAATCTTCCTTAATCATACTTTTCTTCTTAAAATCAGCTTAAATATTAATTTACCTTTACTTGTGGAATTATGAGCTTTTTTGGAAGGATCTAGCTATGGATGAGATCCCAGGACTTTTAACCCTACTTTATCAATAAGCTAGGGAGCTTGTACTGCAAATTTGGTGCCCCTCTTGTTTAGCAGAGGCCTTGTAATTTTTCCTTTAATTACTTGCTTTAAATATTATTGAATTGCTTTCTAAACTAGATCGCTTATTTGCTTATTTAATTGGCTTATTAGTGCTTATTTGTGTTCTATCTAGCTTAATAATCATAATAGTCTAGCTGTTTTTGCTTTTCTTAGTTTAGATCATAGATTTATAAATCACTTGTTATAAAACCCTTAAAAATCCAAAAAAAGTTAAAATGGGGGGGGGGGGGGGGGGGGGGGGGGGGGGGGGGTAGATAAACCAATTTTGTTGGTTTTTTAGTTGTTAAGTAGGCCTATTAAGATTAATATTATTGTTTATCAATCTGGGTTAAGGTCTATTTATTAATTTTCATTTGTTCACTTAATCATAAGCTACTAATCTTAAAGGGGGTTTTGCATAAGCAAGTTGACCATAAAATTAATAGAATTTGTCAAAACACTTGTGTCATTTAATATACTTAAGATCAATAAGGAAAACTCTTTCAAAAAGTTAACTGTTTAATTTTCAAAGGATGCTTTAATTTTTTCTTCTCAGACTAGGTTACCTTGTGCCTTTCTTTTTGCTTGTGAAATTTTGATCCAAAGCCCTAAGGCTAGGATTTTTCTTTGCATTGTGTTTATACACACACATTTGAGTGATTGTTTAGGTAGTGGTAACACTAGGTTAGGCTGCACACTTTAGTCGTTGTGGTATTGCCCAATTGCACCAGTATACTATCATAAGTTAGTACTGCTGATATTTAAGCCCAAATTAAGCCAGCAAAATTAGGATTTAGAAGTTTTAATTCATTAGAATTTTTATAGTTGAGTAATAGCTTAATATAGATTAAGATTTACATTTTATTTTCTAGCTTATTTACTTAGCTTAATTCAGCTGTCAAAGTCAATAAAAAAACCTGAAAACACCAAAAACAGTAGGAAATTTAATAGATTCTTTTAATTGAGTATTTTTTAGCATAAGGTATTTGTTTATTATAGCTTAAATATATTGTTAATAGTATTTTTCCATAAGTTCCTCATAAGCTCTTAGTCTAGAATAGCTTTTTGAGCTTTTTAGCTTAATTTGATTTTGTGCATTTTAGTTAGTTTCTGAGTTAGCCATTTTCCATAATATTTTCAAAAGCTTAAAAGTGTTTCCAGCTTTTATTTCTTTTCTTAATTAGATTAAGCATATCTTAGGGAGTTTAGAACAGCTTTTATATTTCACTTTAAGCTTATTTTGAGCTTTTTGCAGCTTATTTAGCAAAAACCAAGGATAAGCCCTTGTTTCTGTAAACAGCTTAATAATAAGCTGTTTAAGAGCTTATTAATGGGTTTCAGACCATAGTGCTTTTGTTAAAGTTGTTCTCCCCAGCTTATTTTATAATTTTGCTTCTTTAAGTTTTTGCTGAAAAACACTTTTAATTTTCAACTTATTTTTAAGCCTAAAATGGACTTAGTTTGAAATCGGGTTAGGTTTTTCAGGGTAGGTTTGTAATTTTTGATATTTGCATGTTTTAACTTAGTTGATCTTTGTCAGTTGTGTAATTGCATTGTTAGTCCATCAAGGATTAACACCATAAGTCCTTAGTAAAGTCAAAAAAACTCATCTCACGAAAGTGAGTATTTCAATTACCTCTAAAATCTACCATACTTGTCCTAAGCATAGCTAGGAATGGGGTGACTTAGTCAGTCCATTGACTACACCCAAATCGCATCGTATCCACTACTCACACTTGGTAACTTGACAACAATATCCTTAGTTATCCTTTCCCACTTCTACTCGGGTAACTCAGGTTGTAGCAACAATCCTGAAGACCCTTGATACTCAACTTCCACTTCCGAATACGCTAAATACTTACTACCGCAACTAGCTATATCCTTCTTCATACTCAGCCATCGATTAGTTAACCTAAAACCACACAACATCGTATCCGCTCCAGGATGGATAGAATACTTTGTCGTATACGCCTCTTCAATAGCCAAGGTCCTTACATCTCTCCAAATGGAGGTCCGAACCTTGTCTAACCAATATGAACCACTCTCTATCTCTTTTCACACTCGTTGGTCCAAGCCACGCAACATCTTATGTTGACGCGTTCTTTGCTTTGGACATCTTATCTTATGCCACCAACATCCTTTTCTCAAACCTAGATCGGATCATCGTACATCTATCTCGAACTCATTCTTGGCTTCACTCCTTCTTCCTACTCCACGGTACAACATCTACATTTGCCTTTCCCAGATGGTACTTGGCCTCGAAATCAAACTCACTAAATAACATCCATCCATCATCTTTGCCTCATGTTCAATCCTTCCGATTGAAAGTGTGTTGGAGACATTCATGATCCGTATAGATTACTCTCCATGTCTCGTTCACTTAATGCCTCTAGCATTATAAGGCAAAACCTACCACGTTAGCCATGCAATCCTTCATAAGAACCTTCAGTTGTCGCGACGTACAAGCAATCACCTTCTCCCTTTTCCAAGCATGCTTCCAAATCCTTGCTTCGCGCGTCATAATATACTACGAAATCGTCTGCTCCTTCCGGTAATGCCAAGATCGGCTCATTACCCATTTGATTCCTTCCACATCTAGATAGCTTCCTCTTTGCTCCGCTTCCACGTTGTTGGAAAACTTCATGTACATCTTCTCTTCCTTCACTGACTCCACGATCATCTTCACGTGCGACTCGTACTCCTCCTTAGACTTCGGGTCGGTTTAAAATATCGTCTGTATATATACGTTAACTAGCTTGTCTATATACGGCCATGCACACCCGGCTCATTAACTCCATGAAAACCGTTGGTGCATTGGTTAACCCAAAAGGCATAGCCGTAAACTTCAACGTGTCCATTACGCATCCTAAAAACAGTCTTAGCTACGTCATCCCCGTGCACCCTCCATTGGTGACATCACATACGAATTTTCTATCTCACTCTTCTCGAGATAATCTATGCACATTCCAAACTACCAAGGCATTTTAACTACCTTCTCGTGGCATACCATCTCAGCCTTATGTCTCAACAACCAATTCTCTCCTACGACTACATCAACACTCTCATAACTAAGAGGTACTAAATCAAAAGTAAAACGAGAATTCTCTAATTCCAACTTGGGATCGCGAATAATTCCATTCGCTTCGCTACTATCAATCGCACCACCCAGAAGATACGTCCTAACATCAACTCTAGCACCACGCCATGAGGAAATTTCAAACTTCACATGCACCAATTGGTATGGACCCAAAAATCACACGATTCCAAAAAGAAAAAAAATCAACCGAATGTAAACGTCGACAAGAAGAACGAACCTCCGACCTAACAAACACATCAACGATTTCTAGAAACACCCCTAACGAATAATACCACGTACCACGACCTATTAATTAAAAGATTAAGAACCTTTGTACCAAAACCAATTTTTACCCAAGGAAACTTTCCCTCATAACCTTATACCAATCATTTTAAAACAATAGAATCACCTTAGTTAATCATGCAAATAATTTGAAGTGTAAAAATAAATTTAAATAAAATTTTCATAAACTTATTTTAATTATGGTTTTCATAAAAGAAATCAAAAGATGATTTTAAAAAAAATGTGTTGCATTTTATTTATATAATTTTTTTTAAAAGAAGTTTTTAACACCTAAACAATATGGTATCGACTACAACAAACTTACTTTCAAATGGAATTTATGACTCACAACAAAAAAAACATCATGATAGAAAAATTGACTCCCAAAATACCTTAAAAATTCCAATACCAGAATATTAATTTACTTAAAAATGAACACGAAAAGAACTCTTGCAAACCAAACAAACCATAAGGACTCATCCATACCAACGGTCTTAGAACCAAACCAAAAAGTATCGTCACCTTTAGACAAAGGAAAACAATCAAAACGCCAAACGGAGAACATAGAACACCAGTTCTATGATAACACCCTAGAATACCAACACGAGCGTTGGATATCTCAACGAACAACGAGCTAACGAACCAACTTAAGAATCGCGACGACAATACCAACAGGTATCCGATGTATCCGCAAACGATAGATGAAAGGGAACCTTACCATCTACGCAACCCAACCTAATATAATCGCCCAATCGGTTAAGAGAGGAATTCTCTAACCACACAACCATCCTCAACAGGATCTCACATCACATCTACACTACCATCTACACAACTATCCAGACTTACATCCTTACATAATACATACAAGCAACAATGATCAATGCAATCAAAGTCACAAGTCCACGTGTGTGTTGCCTTTATAATTATGTTCGCGACCATAATTATAATTGCACCTTACTTCCAAGACCACACATCTCAATGATAACACACATCTACCACATAGCACTTAATAATAATCCAAATATAACTCAAACATGATAATCCATCTAACGAACCATAAAATCCCAATCGACCAGACGAAACAGAAGTCACATCGTGACCCAAAATATAAAAGCAATCCTCGATTATAGCAATGCATCGAGGTAGAAAACGAAATAAACTTATGTTGGGCCTCGCTTGGGTTTGACTTTTCTCTCTCAAAAGTTACCCAACTCCGCGGGTCCAGTGAGGTAAACAATCTCCCAACGATATCTCCTAGGGGTAAGGGAAGACATGACTAAAACAATAACAAAGGGGTATATACTATTAGATCCCCATAATGAAAAAGTATATATTTCATATTATATAGTAGTAATTCAAAATAGAAAGAATTTCAAAGCTTTTAAGTAGCGGGAACATATGGTATATACGTACACAAACATTTGTGCCCTAAAATGCAACTATATGAGGGACCCTTAAGCTATAGTCAAGGCTCAACCACCTTGTTCTCTATAACCAAAGGCTTTGATACCAATATTTCACACCCCGCCAAGGCGAAAATGCAAGGCGTAAACAAGAATGTATATCATCACAACACATGGTGTCTATATAGAGAATACTAAAATGAATACTAAAGTAAAGCAAAGACACAAAGTGTCATAACAATACCCAAAACCTAATGTGTCTTATTAATGAGAAAGAGGTCTCCATCATAAATGACATGCAAAACATAATCCAAACAATTCATGCAAACACAATTATTCAAACAGAAAGCATAAATAACTCCAAGCATCCTACGGTCTCTTCTATCCACTGCGCTCTATCTTAGCACCATTAAGCTCACCTGAAAATGATGCTTAAAACCGTCAACACAATAGTTGGTGAGAGTCATAGGTTTAAGACACGCAAAACAAACATTTAATGCAATTACTATGATAAATAAAACATTACATAGCAGGACATACAGCGTACTATCATACAAGCTAACATGCAATCACATCAATCTACATTGAGACGTTCACGCTCAATTATCACAAACATAAAATCAAAACGTACAATAATGAGACGATCACGCTCACTATCCACAATCAACAGTAATGAGACTGTTACGCTTACTACTAACAATCCACTTCAATGAGACGATCACGCTAACTACTAACAATCCATTAATGCCTTGAGACGGTCACGCTCAAGCACAACAATCTATATCATATTAGCAAGTAGCACATACAAACAATAGTGTCGTATAGCCCATGCCTCGTTTAAAACACATTATCACAGTAACTAAAACATTTAAACTCATAGCATCATTTTCACCCCAAGAAAACATAAGAAAAAGAGGCTATGAAACTCACCTGATGCTTAGCTTCCCAAAAGAATCCAACAAAAGCTTCACAAACACTTCACAAACAATTACACAAACACTTCACGATAATCAAAACAATTAAGCACAATAATAAGACTACTAAAAAAAAACCATCAATTAGGCATTCAACCAATATGATGTAACCCAAGTATGATGGATATCTAAGCTATCTACCATAGTTCTATACTTGATTTAACCCTTTTCTAACTCTTACATATGCCATTTACACTTCAATGCTACACTTTAAATTTTGTGGTTTTGAGCAGAATTTTATACTCACTTACGCTTCCTAAACGTACCACTTAAACCCTTCCACAATTCAAACCAAAATTCACCATGCTACATATATGTCCTATGAACCTCTCATAGCTCTCTCAAAGCCATTACCCTTTTACAAATACCCTTTATAAATTCATTAATCCAAAATGTCTAGAATTCGTCCAGAATCTGACCCCCTAAAAGTATGACGTTAGATAACCCACTTTAAAAAAAAAAAAAAAAAAACCCCCTTTTCCCCCAAAAAATAAAACCCCCTAAAAAACTTAGAAAAAATTCAGGAGTCACACACAATATATAAACTAACTTCCACGTGATTTAGAGCCTCTAACTAGATATCTAAGTATATTTAGAAAAATCAAAACCACAACTGAAATTCGTCACAGTTTTACACACTGATTTTGTAACGACCTTTTGACCCACTTCCCGATCATAAAAACTCACGAGACCAACTTTGCTGGAAAGTAGACTCTCTGAGGTTATCTCCACTATGTTGTAAATTGTTTATTTGATAACTTATGATTGAGTTATGACCGTTACAAAACTGCCTAATTTTTTTGCAGTGAATTAAACAACTAATTCGGGCGATCTAAACCCTAACGCATGATTAAATCACGAAACTAATTGAACCAATGATCAAACAATCATCATTAAACTATAAACTCCAGAAAATTTAAAACCCTAATTTATTTTCATGATTAAACCTAATCCATCATGCTTAGATTACAAGAATTAAAATAAAAACTAAAATTAAACAAAGAATTAGAAAATACCTTAAATCCTAAAAATTTTCTTCTCTTTTTTTTCTCTCTAGATCGGTCGAGCAATAGGGGAGGAGGGTATGGGATTTATTTTGTATTTACAGGCCCCCAATTAATTATAGATAATATCTAATTAGAGTTTGTTTCCTTTTAAAACTCTTTGTTTTCTTTTCTTTCCCCTTATCCTCTTTAAATTCGTTTTTACTATTCATCTATAAAAAAAATATTTATTTATTTATTAATTACTTAATTATTTGCTTTACCTTAAGTTTTTATAAAAACCTAAGCTTATTTGCACATACTTTTTTGCTTAAACGCAATTTACTAGACTTTTAAAAATAATTAACTTTCCAAAAATACTTTTCATTTCACAAATTCACTTTCTAAAAATAGAAAGTCTTCCAAAAACTCTTATATTTTAACAAACTTATTTCTTTCACAAATGAAAACACTACCATTTTAATCAATCACCTAGAATATACAATTATTACACAAAACAATTCTTTCAAATACAAATCAATTTCATTATCACTAAAAGTGATTAAAATGAAATATCTCCATCAAATACCATTTCTCTTAAATTAACCTCCTAAAACCTAAAATTATCTTAAATATCACACCAAAAATATGTATATGTATAATTACTTTACCTTCAATTAACATCGAAACCGCATCAATCACCGGATAATCATTTCCTTTCACCGAAAAGTTGAACGAAATGAACTTCACAAATCCAATTCCAAATGAGACGATCGATTGATTCCAATCTCACATATCCCCCACAAACACATACTAAATACGTATAAACATCATAACCATTACATTGCAACAAGATACATTGAGGTCACATTCCGGTTTGGACCATACCTGCTCAGTCATGGTTGTAACAGTATCCCCACTTGTGAAAATATCGTCCGAGATTTAACTACTCGAGGCATTAGAACTATCGACAAACAACGGAGGACACTTAGACCTCATTTGATCCTTGCGTTCCCAAGTAAGCTCAGGACCACGCTTCGAATCCCAACGAACTTTCACTGATGCCATCATACTACGCTTTTACTCATGACCATCCGGTCAACAAACACAAACGGTTCCTTGCAAACAAAGAGTCTTGTCACCCTTAACAATCGGACTAACTTCCACAAATACGTATCCAACTGCTAGAAGATGACGCATTGCATACCCCCTACTCCATGGGTGCAATTAGCAACACAACAACCCCAAACGGAAAAGAAGCATCCCACTACATGTTACGCTTCGCTGTCATCGAGAGGTATTATAGAAAGATTATCAAAAAACTCTTTTAAGGTATTGTAACACGTGTTTTATATCTTAACCTCGCATCATCAAACAAGAAATTGTCTTGAAATTAAGATATAAGATGTTACAAAGCTCAACGTATCTAAAGAATCCACGCAAATTCAGGTTTACTCAAACTTTCAGCACCTCCCAATCGTATTTTCCGATACTCAACTCATAAGACAGAAATTCTCAACCGACTAATATATCCAAAGATCTCAAATGTTCCTACATAACTCGGTTCTAACTTGTCTTTCTTTCCAAACGTACTACACCTCTCCAAGGTGAGACCTTCAACCACCCATAACCTACCAGCATTAATTCAAAAGTTTCCCACTACTACCAAGCTAACACTTTCAACAATTTGGCTGCCTCAAGCCTTTCCTGTATTACCACTATCTTGTTGGTTGTTTCTTGTACCAAATTCGATCCATTCAACTCACTCTCTCTAGTTACGGCCCATAATCGGTGAACTACAATTATTTTACCACTACCTGGCTTCAAATGAAGCACATCCATACTCGAATGATAATCCCCACCTTAGGGAAGAAAAACACTCATCTTCACAAAAGTGTGTATTTCATTTCACCTCTAAAGTTAACCATTAACGTGTCCTAAGCATAGCTAGGAATAGTGGTGACTTAGTCAGTCCATTGGAAGATACCCATATAGCTTCGTATCTACTACACCACACTTAGTAACTTGACAACAATATCCTTAGTTATCCTTTCCTACTTCTACTCGGGTAACTCAGGTTGTAGCAACAATCCTGAAGACCCTTGATACTCAACTTCCACTTCCGAATACGCTAAATACTTACTACCACAACTAGCTATATCCTTCTTCATACTCAGCCATCGTTTAGTTAACCTAAACCACAAACTTCATATCCGCTCCAGGAGGGATAGAATACTTTGTCGTATAAGTCCTCTTCAATAGCCCAAGGTCCTTACCATCTCTCCAAATGAAGGTTTGAAACCTTGTCTAACCAATATGAACCAACTCTCTAATTCTTTTCACAATCGTTCGGTCCAAGCCACGCAATATCCTTTTGTTGACGCGTTCTTTGCTTTGGACATCTATCTTATGCCACCAACATCCTTTTCTCAAACCTAGATTGGATCATCGTACATCTATCTCGAACTCATTCTTGGCTTTACTAACTTTTTTCACTCCACCGGTACAACTTCCTACATTTGCCTTTTCAAAGATTGTCATTGGCCTCGAATCAAACTCACTTAAATAAAATCCATCCATCATCTTTGATCATGTTCAATCCTTCCGATTGAAAGTGTGATGGAGACATTCATGATCTGTTATAGAATTACTCTCCATGCTCGTTCACTTAATGCCTCTGCATTATAGGCAAAACTACACGTATAGCTCATGCAATCCTCATAAAGAACTTCAGTTGTCGCGACGTACAAGCGTATCACTTCTCCCCTTTTTAAGTATGCTTCAAATCCTGGCTTTCGGGAGCTCACTAATATACTACGAAATCGTCTGCTCCTTCTGGAAATGCCAAGATCGGCTCATTACCCATTTGATTCCTTCCACATCTAGATAGCTTCCTTTTTGCTCCGCTTCCACGTTGTTGGAAAACTTTACGTACATCTTCTCTTCCTTTACTGACTCCACGATCATCTTCACGGCTGACTGTACTTCCTCCTTAGATTCGGGTCGGTTTTAAAATATCGTTCTGTTATATATACGTTAACTAGCTTGATTTATTCTGTAACGGCCATGCACACCCGGCGTCATTAAAAACTCTATTAGAAAAACCCGATTGGTGCCCTGGGTTAGACCCAAAATGCTATAGCCGTAAACTTCAATCGTGTCTATATTACGCTTCTCTTAAAAATCTAGTCTTAGGCTACTCGTCGCTTCACCGTGTACACACCTCATTGGTGAATCACATACGAAAGGTTTCCTATCGATAACTGTTGCCTCGAGGTTGAAATCTTATGCAAAATTCCTAACGCTCTCCACCTTTCTTCACTACCAAGCAATTCAGCACGCTTCCCACAACAAGTTACCATTGAACACCATCCTTACCTTGCAACTCTGCAATCATTCCAGTCCTCTTCGCTTTCTGAAGACGTCAAACGACACGAGCCTTCGCAAAATCGGCGTCGCTCTTTGTACTAATCCCATACGAAATCCTATTTACGACGAGGGGTTTAAAACTCTACTAAGTCCTTAGGAACACTTTAGTGGGCTTACATCTAATACAAAGTATATACATAATCTCATACTCATCTTCCTTGGTATCATACGAAGACCTCGTATCATCTTTAGTTCATTTTCTCCCCATACCTTAAGCACTCGCCAAATTACAAGGGGGGGGGACATTTTACTACCTTATCGTGCATACCATTCAGGCCTTATGTTCAACAACCAATTCTCTCCTACTACTACTTCTAACACTCTCTAACTAAGAGTACTAAATCAAAAGTAAAAGTAATTCTCTAATTCCAGTTTGATGGGATCGCGAATTAATTCCATTCGCTTCGCTACTATTCAATCGCCCACCAGTAGATGGTCCTGAACATCCAACTATAGCACCAGCCATGAGGAAATTTCAAAACTTCACATCCACTAATTGGTATGTGACCCAAAAATCATACCGATTCCAAAAAGAAAAAAATCAACCGAATGTAAAACGTCGACAAGAAGAATGAAAACCTTCCGACATACAAACTCATCAACGATTTCTAGAAAACTCCCCAAACTAATATATACACGTACCTACGATCCATTAATAAAAGATTAAGAACTTTGTACCAAAACCAATTTTTACCCAAGGAATTTCCTCATAACCTTTTATACCAATGATTTTGAAAACAATAGAATCACCTTAGGTAATAATGCAAATAATTGTAAGGTGTAAAAATTAATTTTAAATAAAATTTTCATAAACTTTATTTTAATTATGGTTTTCATAAGAAATCAACAGTTGATTTTTTTTTTAATCTGTGTTGCATTTTATTATATAATTTTTTAAAAAGAAGTTTTTACACCTAGAACAAATATGGAGGAATCGACACAACAAAATCTTACTTCAAGGAATTTATGACTCACAACAACAAAAAAACATTTGATAGCAAAATTGACTCCTAAATATTTACCTTAAGAATTCAATACCAGGAATATTAATTTCCTTAAAAACTAACACGACAAGAAACTTCTTGCAAACCAAAACAAACCATTAAGACTCATCGCATACTAACGGTCTTAGTATCAAACCAAAAAGTTATTGTCACCTTTAGACAAAGGAAAACAATCAAAACGCCAAACGGAGAACATAGAACACCGATTCTATGATAACATCCGTAGGAATACACACGAGCATCTGGATATTCTACAACGAAACAAGACCTAACGAACCAACTTAAGAAATCGTGATGACAATACCTAACAAGGTATGCTGATGTATCCGCAAACTATAGTATGAAAGGGACCTTACCTTTCTACGCAACCTAAGCCTATATATCGCTCCAAATTGGTTAAGAGAGGAATTCTTAAATCTAACAAACAATCCTAAACACAGATCTTCACATCACATCTACAATATTTACACAACTATCCAGACTTACATCCTTAATAATACATACACGCAACAATTGATCAATGCAATCAATCACAAGTACCATGTGTGTGTTGCCTTTATAATTATGTTCGCGACCATAATTATAATTGCACCTTTTGCACACGTGTACTTACTTCCAAGACTACACATCTCAATGATAACACACATCTACCACATAGCACTTAATTTAATCAAATATATACGATACTTGTAATACCATCTAACGAACCATAAAATCCCAATCGATTCCAAACGAAACAGAAGTACAGTTGTCTGACTAAATCTAAAAGCAATCCTCGATCATATAGCAAAGCAGTAGAGGTAGAGAAAACGGAAAATAATTTGTTGGGCCTCGCTTGGGTTTGACTTTTTCTCTCTCAAAGTCACCCAACTATGCGGGGTCCAGTTGAGGTAAACAATATCCCAACGATATCTCCTAGGGGTAGGGGAAGACATGACTAAAACAATAACAAAGGGGTATATACTATTAGATCCCCATACTGAAAAAAGTATCATATGTCATAATTATTATTGTAGTAATTCATAATAGAAAAACATTTCAAAGTTTTAGGTAGCGGGAACATACGGTTTATCATATAGGACACAACAAATTATGCCCTAAAAATGCAAACTTATGAGGGACCCATCTAAGCTATAGTCTAGGCTCAACACCTGTTATCTTATAACATAGGCTTGATACAATTGTCACACCCCGCCAAGGCGGGAAGAAAGCGGGGCGTAAACAGAAATGGATATATCACAACCATGGTGTCTATATAGAGAAATACTCAAAATAAAAACTAAACTTACAGCAAAAGGACATAAGTGTCTAACAATACCCAAAAACTAATGGTGTTTTATTAATGAGAAAGAGGGTCTCGCTCAATAAATGACATGCAAAACAAAATACAAAACAATTCAGTGCAAATGCATTATTCAAAACAGAAAGCATAAATAAACTAAGGCATCCTCTGGTCTCTTCTAGCCACTTCGCTCTATCTTAGCACCATTAAGCTCACCTGAAAATGATGCTTAAAACGTCAACATAAAGTTGAGCGAGAATCATAGGTTTAAGATACACAATATAAACCTTTCAAACCAATTACGGTGATTATCAAAACAATATAGGACAATTATGAACATATGAACTTATGCAAACATGCAAACCAAATAGCCATATCACAACCAAACCATAATATATGGGGTAGGCGTACCCTACGATCCCACATACGTCAATTTGCACCTAAAAAGCTTATATTTAGGCTTGGACCCATACCAATTCACTGAGTTGATCAATCTCAAATTAACGATCCGTGAGATGATTAGCCCCACTATTAATGATCCTCAACACAACATATATCATTTGCAACAATATGCCATTGCAGTCACTTTATTGTCCATACGTCCGAAATAACACATAATCAATAGCAAGTCAAACATTTCCAAAACACTTTGCATCATTTCCATCAATTTAAAACATTTAAAAAGAGGGACTTGAAACTCACCTGATGCTTAGCTTTCCCAAAAGAATCCAACGAAAAGCTTCACAAACACTTCACGGTAATCTAATAAATTAAGAACACAATAGCTACCATCAATTAGGCATTCAACCCAATATGATGTGACCGCAAACCTATGATGGTTATCTAAGATATTCTACCATAGTTTTTTCTTGTTCTTATATACATTTCTCCAACTACTTATATACAACCATTTACACTCAAATACTACACTTTAAATTTTCTGCATTAGGCAGAATTTTATATCACTTACGGTCCCTAATGTACCAATTAATCATTCCAAAATTCAAACCAAAATTAACCAGCGACATATATGTCTTATGAACCATGTCCCTAGCTCTCCGCCAAACTCATTACCTTTTCACGCAATGAAATTCCCTTTAAGAAATTCATTGAATCCATATAGTATCCTAGATATTCGGCCCAGAATCTGACCCCTAAAAGTATGACGTTAGATAACCAACTTAATCTTCATACCCTACTTAGAAAAAATTCAGGGGTCACACACAATATATAAACTAACTTCCACGTGATTTAGAGCCTCTAACTAGATGTCTAAGTATTTTTAGAAAAATCAAAACCAAAACTGAAATTCGTCACAGTTTTACACACTGATTTTGTAAAGACCTTTTGACCCACTTCCTGACCATAAAATGTCACGAGACCAACTTTTTTGGAAAGTAAACTCTATAAGGTTATCTCCAGTATATTGTAAATTGTTTATTTGATAATTTTTGTTTGCGTTATGGACTGTTACCAAAACTGCCTAAATTTTCGGTTTTAGTGAAATTAAAACAAAAACTAATTCGGAGCGATCTGGACCTAACGCTATGATTAAATCACGAAAACCCAAATTGAACCCAATGATCAACAATCACCATTAAAACTATAAACTATAGAAATCTAAAACCCTAAATTTATAAACCCTTAATTTATTTTTCATGATTAAACCTAACCATCATGCTTACGATACAGAAATAAAATAAAAAAGAATTAAACAAAGAATTAGAAAATACCTTAAACCCTAAAAATTTTCTTCTTTTTCTTTCTCTGGATCGGTCACAATAGGGGGGGAGGGTTATGGGATTTATTTTGTATTTATAGGCCCCCAATTAATTATAGATAATATCTAATTAGAGTTTGTTTCCTTTTAAAACTCTTTTTTTTCTCTTTCTTTTCCCTTATCCTCTTTAAATTCGTTTTTACTATTCATCTATAAAAAAATACATTTTTTTTATTTATTTATTAATTACTTAATTATTTGCTTTACCTTAAGTTTTTATAAAAACCTAAGCTTATTTGCACATACCTTTTTGCTTAAAAGCAATATTACGAGGCTTTTAAAAATAATTCACTTTTCCAAAAATCTTTTCATTTTCACAATTTCACTTTTAAAATGAAAGTCTTCAATATCTCTCATATCTTTTTAACAAACTCATTTCTTTACAAATGACACACTTCCATTTTAATCCATCACCTAGGACATCCACTTATTAAAAACAAAACTCAATTCTTCAAAAACTACCCAATCATATTACATTATTCACTATAAGTGATTAAATGAAATTTCTCCATCAAAATAACTCTATTTCTCTTAAACTAATTAACCTCTAAATCCTAAACTTATCTTAATATTACTAACACAAAAATACTTATACGTATAATTTACTTACATACATTAAGCGGAAACCGCTTCAATCACCAAAATCATTTCCTTGTCATCAAGAGTGAACGAAATAAACTTCATAAAATTCATCACAAACCCAATCCTAATGAGACGATCACGCTCAATGGATTGATTATCCAATCTCACATATCCCACACAAACACATATAAACACATAACCATACATTGCAACAGATACATTTAGGTCAACACTACGGTTTGACCAACCTGCTCAAGTCATGGTTGTCACAATTATGCCTTTTGATATAATTGTTTCACTGACTAGTATTATACTAAGATAAGTCGCAAGTCTTTTCAGTGCAAATACGCATGTTTTTGTTTTTCCAAATTCGCTTCTATATCAGAAAATATCCCATTTTCGCTTGCTTCAATATTCACATCTTTTTACACTAATGCAAATTCGCTTCTTTGAAAAAAACGTTTGCATTTTTCTTTAGAAAATATGGTTCGCAACTTTTGAAATCCAAACTTGGTTCGCAAGCTTTAAACACAAGACATGGTTCGCTACTTTTTCAAAAGGAAAACTTGGTTCACAAGTTTTAAATCTCGTTCACTTCTTTCAAAGTAGGTTCACTACTTTCGACTCTTGTTCACTTCTTTTAAAGTAGGTTCACTACTTTCAAATCTCGTTTACTTTTTTCAAACAAAAACCGTCCTTTTTTTCTTTCAAACCAAAAACACAACATAAATCACAAAACCAACGATTTAAGCACATAAAGTTTAAAACTTTTTGTAATAATCTTGTTCTAAACACGTTTATAAAGCATAAAGTCACAAACTTTAAATAAAAAAAATTAAGCCAAAATTGTGCCTTTTGTCGTGAAAAGTTGTAAACATGATTTAAAAACAAAAATAAGCCTAAAAAGCCATGAAATAAGCAACAATAAGCTTATTTTGACACAAACAAAATTCCAACCTTGCTCTTGATGCCAATTGTTAAACATAAGAAACACAAGATAAAACACGATCCGGAGGTCGGGGAGGCCAAAATAAGTAGTTAGCCATTTTAGAGAGAGAAAGTAGAGAGAATGAAAGATGTGTGTATATTCTAGAGAGAGAAAGTTATACACTTATGAAATGAGACCTCACCCTTCATTAGAAGTAAATAGGTGGTATTTATAGCTTTAACACACATTAATTATCCTGACATGTCATTATTAGTCCTTGTGTGTGTGGCTATTTTATCTAAATGTAATTCTGTAAATGTCGCTTAGATTTTAAGGCTAACACAAACATAGTCTGGATGTTGGGAATCCCGAAAACTAAGAGGTTGATGCATATAAACCATCTCAGATAGATCACCATGTAAAAATGCATTCTTGATATACTTGACCGTGTGAGGATGATAAATACCCTTACAGACATAATATCAACCATCAAAACTGTCCTTAATAATTCAAAATACAAGGATTTACGGTATTTATAAAAATGGCTTAAATAAGCCACAAGCCTAAGAAGATATGCTTATGCAAACGCTAAAATTGGGGTAATATTTTCGCTATTAATTCCATATAACTACAAACGTAGACACGAAAAAATTAAGCTTAACCAGCTGTGTTTTTCAGAATGGCTTTATTTTCCAAGTCATATGAAAAGACTGCTTGCTTTTGAAGTGTATGCATAATGTTTATGTAGTGAATATTCAATTAAGATACTTATGTTTTGCTTAACATTGTACATTTATTTGTTTGTAGGTGGTGGATTTTTATGTGAGAATTGCGAATCAATTGTGTCTGGTATAAGAGATAAAGATGAAGCTTCCAGATGTTGCCAAAATAGAGTATTGAGTTATCAGTTACGTTACGATGATTAACCCATCGCTGGTTGCATCATTTTGACTTTTGATTCTGGTCTTCGTCTATTTGCTTCAATCTTAGTTAGCTTCTATTATAGGTGGGGCGCATATGATGAACATGTAAGGTTATTGTTCAAGAAAGAGCTAAAAACTCGCCTACAACCAGTATGTCTCATGAACCACAAATCTACAAATCTGTAACGGTAACTTTTATGATGAGATCATATATGTCCTATGTTTTGATGCTACATAGTGAACTACATCTATTTCCTATTGCAAAACTGTGTGATCGATACCTTTCATTGATGTGTAGGAAATACATGTTGTGGCAATATCAAGAGTTACAACAAAAAGGGGTTGAAAGTTCTTATATGTTACCATGTAAGAATGTTGATCCCACGCCTTGATCGGTTCTTTACCTAGTAAAGTGTATGTTACCTTGGATGAATCCAAAATAACAATAGATGAGACTTTGTTTGTATATCAAAGTGTATGCGGAATCTACACTTTGATACTCTAGAGGTATTTATCAATGGAACAGTATCAAACGAAGAACAATGAATAAAACCACAAACTGCTTCAATATTATTGATAATACGAGTACTCTTGATTAGTACTAGGGTTACAAACCTTGAAGCTATTACAATCTTTCTCTAAGATGTATCTCTATCTCTTAAGCGTATGCGTATATGCGTATATAAAACCTTAACCTAGGATCTCCTTTTATACACCACACGGAGTCCTTTACAAGATAACTACCGAACTTTTAGGATCAGTTACAATTATATTCAAATACAAATCTTCCTAAAATATAAAAGATATACATTCCTTATTTATCTCTATGCATCCTTATCTCCAAGGCAGCGGCTTTGACCATCAGCAGTATTAATCTTTCTTCTAGCAGTATTAACTAACGCTTGGCAGTACTAAGTTTGTACTGGCAGTACTAACTCCATTAGTACTGTTAGTTATACCTTGGCAGTATTAACTCTTGTGAAGATTTATTCATAACAATCCTCCCCTAAACTTGTGATTTATCTTCAAATCCCAAGTTTCTTCTGGATTAAATCTTCTTGTCTTCTGATGATGATTCTTTCAAACACTCTTCTACTTCTGCACTTGAGATCTGATGAACTTCAGTAGTTCATATGCTTGTGTACTTTCATGATCAACCTCCAATCTCTTATTCAACATCATTGTTATCATCTCTTGACTTAGAGGATATTTCTTCTCTGTCAGCATATGTATAGCAATCCCATTTTGCATCAGCAGAATATGAATACCACAAAAATCACATAATCTCCAACTTATCAGATTATATTCATGCTGATACTTCCATATTTCATCTTCTTCATCAGGCTCAAATAAAGTATGCAGATCTCCCCAAAGCATCAAATCTATCCTTCTCGGCCTTGGAAGCACTTTATCTTTCTTTGACTAACCTGTATAATGTCTCATTACATCTTTCGTCTATGCAAAGTCTTCAAGCATTCCTACTCAAAACCGTTATTATTCTTGGACTGCCATCTCCTTGAAGACTTGCATTAATACATGAAAATTCTCATGTCACGAACACTAACGTCTTCCAATCCCACATTTGGATATTTTGTAGATAGTCGATTTAAATCATCTGCAAAAAACTCTCTCTTGGAACTATGTCTAAGTATCCCTTGAGATCTTCTTTCTTAGTTTCTTCTTCCATCTTTTGTCTCTTAACAGTACCTCTTGTGCTTTTTCTAGGAAGAGATTTCTTTCTTTTTGCTCTAGATTCTTTAGACACATTCTTGTATTGTCCTTTTTGTGTATCAACATCTTCTTCTCCTAATACTTTTCAGGAGACTTACTCTTTTTCTCTCTCATGCTCATCCATGAGGTTATATGTGGGTTAAATCCAAACCTTGTTCGAATGAGTGGGGGGTGCCATTCTAACTCTCTTTATAAGACATTCCCTGAAGTCACTAGATCATTGTAGTTTCCCTTGATTCTTCTAAGTATTTAACCTATTCCTCCTTTGCTTGGGCAACTGTCTTTGGTTTCATCTTTAGAGCATGATACCTTATGACTGAAGGATCATCCAATCTATCTTCTTAGTTGACTGGCTTCAATCATGCTTTTTGCCTTTCTCTTCTTCTACAGTCTAGCAATTTCTTTGCATCTCCCTTGGCAATCTTGTGCCCTTTGTTCTTCATTCATTTGTTCTTGCAGTCTGATGGCTTCAGCAAAACTTAACCTTTCTTGTTCAATCTCTTTCTTAGACTTCTTCTTGGGCTCAGACTCTGTCATTATTGCTTTTCCCTTGTCTTTTCTTGTCCTTTCCTCTTCACTCCTTCTTCTGTAAGTAACAGTTCTTCTAGCAGTACTAATATTTTCCTCAGCAGTACTAATCACTAGAACTTCACTAGCAGTACCTTTTGTTGCTCCAGCAGTACTAACTTTAGAATTTCCTTTCTCACTGCTTCCTTGATCTTGAATGACTTCAGTGGGAGTTACTTCTTGAATAACGTGTGTGTCAATCCCCTTGGACCTCTGATGTAGATTTCCTCCCCTGTTTGGAAGACATCATCTACACATCTTTATCATCTGTGAAAGATCAACCTTGCTCTTTTCCTTGCTTTCCCAGTCTTGAGCTTGAAATATAACTTCTTTTACACCTTGAATGAGTCTTAGTGACAAGCAGCTATGTAAGTCTAGGCTGGGTCTGCTTCAAATCTACTCTCAAAATGTCAATTTCTTTCAGATGGGAGTTTGGTAAACCAAATTCGTCAGATTCAATGAGTTTCAAAGATATCCCTCACTCACTTCTCATGTAGATTATGTTTCAGTTGAACATCAAGGAGAGGTGACGTCATTGGGTGTAGGAATATGTTGTTCAGTTTTAGGTGATGGTTGTGTTGGTGTTTGGAGCTGGAATGATTACAGCATAGAGTGGCTATGATTAGGTAGATGTGTTCAGTTAAAAGGTTTCAGGTGAGTTGGGTAGTGTAAGATTGGGTGAGGGTGAAGTTGAAGATGTGATTCTTGAAGGTGAAGTGGAAGGTTCAGACACATTTAGCATAGTAGGGAATAAAGCAAACTTCTTTTGGCCTGCATGATCCCTTTGTAGACCTTTCAATATTTGTGAAAACTTTGATGCTAAGAGTGCGGTACAGGATATGTTCTAGAGTGTTGTTGTAAGTGTTTCTCTGCACTATCTAAGCGATAATTCGAAGATGAAACTTTTCTAGTGGTCCTTAATATAAAGACTTATGGAGGCTTGAACATTTATTGACACCTAGGCTCAAAATATTAACTAGAAAAAGTTAAATTCCATTTTGGTAGCTATTAGAGCAGATAACGCAGCTGAGTTGCAATGTTGCTACTAAACTGCTCCCAAGCAGTCTTCTTTGGGCTTAGACAATGAAGAATAGTGTGAATAAGTAACCTCCATTAAGGTGAAAAAGCACCCTTTTGAAAAGTTAACTTATCTGAATCGGTGTGATATCCCATGAGTGCCAACTGCTCAAAAATCTCCGAGTTGGGTATAGAAGTAATACCATCATGATCATCCAACTTGAGGTGTCTTCTTAAAGATGCTTTAGTGATTGTCAGTGAGTGACCATCAATGGTAGCAGTAAGCTAGACTTCTCCATTATCGTCATTAGTAGCTTCAGCAGACCTTCAAAATTGTTTGATAAAAGAGATATAAACATCTGGCTTCTTTGTGAGTGCATAGCAAATGTGACTTTGAGTTAGGAATTTCAGATTGATGAAAAACTTCACACTTCCAGTAGATTTCTCTAAAAACGCTACCATGTTGTGCTTGTCATCAAAATTCAAAATTTTCCATGAATAAAAGTGAGAGTAGTAATCGACCTTAGGGAGCTTGTTCGGGTTATTGAAGGAATGACGGTGTGGAGAAGTTAATTGAGATGTTGATATAGTGGAAAGAACGTAGAGATATGTTTTGACCGACTTAAATAGAAATTGAGATTATCGTGAGAGATTAATTAAACGTAGTATATAGACAAGATCATGAATAGTCCACTTAGTTAAACCCTATTTTTAGAGAGGGTATTTGGCGGAAATATCTCAACGGCTCTATTAATTAATGAAAAATTCTGTTAGGGCTCAAACAATACTAACGGTCATCTAGCAGTACTAAAATAAGCCTAGCAGTATTAACTTCTCCAACAAAAGCAGTACAAACTTCAAAACGTTTGTATCAATCAAAATATAGATTAAAAACAATCTTCTTTCTCTTTTTAAAATTCACATGAATCTCTCATTCTTTTAAACTCACTTGCACTCTGTTTGTTTTCACACATCTCTCATTCTGTTGTAAGCTACAACTTCTCTTTATTTTTCTTTTGACTCACATATTCACACAAAGATAGTTTTTGGCAACCTGACCAGCCATTAACCGGATTTGAGTAGTCTTTCCAATAGCCGTTTGCTTTGGACTAGCCAATTGCTTCATTGTAAACAACATGCGTGCATTGATTAACCATATAGTTTTGAGTAACTATCTCAAAACGGATTGATAAGTCTTTACAGTAGTTTAATCCGTTTGGCTCTGGACTAGTCAATTCTTGATGTCTTTAAGACATGGTAAACTGATGACCATTTGTGGTGTGGTTTTAAAAACTAACATTTTAGAACAAAACAACATTCATCCCCTCAAATAATGATCATTGAGTAACCAATTTCACAATTCCATTTGCTTATTCTGCAAGAGTTAGCTCACAAACCCATGAAAAAACATAATCTAACCATTTTTTTATGTAGCGTAATAAATGTGAATATACAGGATTACAGTGAGACATTAGGAAATAATAGCTGTATAACTTTAGTAACAGTTTTGACAAACAATTTTAAATATAACTAGCAGTACTAATTATAACTAGCAGTATTAATTTACAAAGACTTAATAGTACTAATTGAAAATTTACAAAAATAAACAAGAGCATATAAGCATAGGGATTTTTGCATTCCAATACTTAAGGACCAAGTCTGAAATCTACAGCATAAACTTTTGTAAGGAAGATTTGCTACATTATGTGCAGTGTGCCACTTATCCATTTGAATCAACTTTTTAGCATTGCAGTCTTCTATTATAAAATGATGCCTAATCTCTATATGTTTTGTTTAGAATGTTGACAGGATTTTCTATTTGCAGTTGTACTATTATTATCAATATAAAATTACAGTATTCATGAAAAATTGTTACCCATAGTCCAGAGTTGGTTTTGTAACTATGGAACCTGTCCACAGCAACTTGTTGCAGCCACATATTACAGCCTCAGTTGTAGAAGATGGCAACACAGTTTGTTTTGTTGCATTGCCAAGGATATTAGCCTATTTCCTAAAAACTGACAACTCCAGTAGTTGACTTTTCCTATCTTGAGTTATAGTGCTCCAGCATAGTCAATGTAGTGTTATGCAAAACTATTCCAATGGAGAATCCTTAGAATACAAAGTCCTATAAGATGGTCTTTCCTTTATGGTATTCTAAAGATTCTCTTAACAGCTAAGAGTGGATGTCTTTAGAGAAAACCTGAACCTTGCACATGCACCTACTGCAAACATGATATCTGGCTGGTGCTGTAAGGGTGATACATCAAGATCTATCACTAGATCTATAAAGTGTTCATCAAACTTCAGGGGCAGCTCTCCATCTTGAACAAAGGTTTTTCCAAATCTGTTGGAGTATGAGGCCCAGACCCTTAACATTTCTGTGTAGTTGTACTTATCTCAAAAATCTCATAGACATATTTATCTTGACTGATAAAAATTCCTTTCTTTTTCTGTTGGACCTGTAATCCTAAAAAGAAGGTGAGTTCTCCCATAGAACTCATTTGAAACTTATCCTTCATAAGCTTCTCAAACTCATCACATAATTCCTTCTTTGTAGATCCAAAGATAATGTCATCCACATAGATTTGAACAAGCAAGATATGTCCCTTATGTCTCTTGATGAATAATGTTTGGTCAATCTTTCCTCTTTCAAAACCATTGCACAAGAGATAACTTGCCAAAGTGTCATACCAAGCTCTAGGTGCTTGATGCAGGCCATATAATGCTTTCACTACCTTATAGACTTTATTAGGATGGTCAGGATCTTCAAAACCTGGAGGTTGACATACATATACCTCCTCTTCAATCTGACCATACAGGAAAGCACTTTTGACATCCATCTGGTAGACCATAAATCCCATATAAGAAGCATAAGCTAGGAACAGTCTGATGGCCTCAATTCTAGCCACAGGAGCAAAGACTTCATCATAGTTTATGCCCTCTTCTTGAGTATGTCCTTGAGCAACAAGTCTTGCTTTGTTTCTGATGACAATCCCCCTTTCATCTTTCTTGTTTCTGTATACCCACTTTGTACCAATTGCTCTATGACCTTTAGGTAAATCCACAAGAATCTAGACCTTTTGCAGTTTGAACTAAAGAAGTTCCTCCTGCATTGCTTCTACCCATGCTGGATCTCTAAGAGCTTGAGAAACTCTTTTTGGTTCTTCCTGAGAGAGGAAACAAACAAAAAGACATGTATGAAGATCCTGATGAGTCTTCCCTTCATATATAGCACTAAGAAATCCTTTTTCAGAGTAAGAAGTTTTCATCCTTCTTGTCTGAACAGATGACTGCACATCACCAATCACATGCTCAATTGGGTGATCTTTGTGAATTCTTGTATGAGGAGTGGTAGGGACTTCATAAGATTGAGGAATGTTCCCCAATTCAATTTCTTGGACCTCCACATGTGAGTCTGCAGATGCAGGACTAGGTCCTACCAAGTCTTCAAGAATAGCAGTATTAACTTCAGGGAGAGTAGTACTAACTTCTCTACTATCAGTATTAATATCTGGTCTGGCAGTATTAACTTGTTGATCAGCAGTACCATTTTCCTTAAGACTGCTATCATTATGAGACTTTTCTGTAGTATCATCAACAATTTTTGGTGAAGCATCCTTCCAAATTGGCATTGCAATCCAATCTTGATCTTGTTAAGAAGATGTGCTAGACTCAGAAACTCCTTGTATACCTGCAAAATTATTAGAAGATTTTCCTGCAACCACTGGTACATAATTCATTGATTGAGTTAGAGAAACAAGATCAAACAGCCACTTTGGACCATTTCCTTCAATCATAGGCTTATTCTCTAA
>BQNB010012640.1:64603-78774 GCA_026074375.1 Tanacetum coccineum
AACGCTAATTGATAACTATTACTATAATTACAACAGTCTTAACTGTCTGGTCAAACAGTATTAACTTTAATACTGCCAGACTTAATATTAGTACTACCAGTATTAACTAATACTGCCAGTATTAAGTCTTTTACAATATATTTCCCAACAATCTAGTCAACCATATTAAATACCATAATTAAGTATTCAATATGTTTCTAACTATGTGGTCAACATTAATCAAATGAATTCAATACTTTCCATAATCAATTGTAACTCCTCGATCAACATTAACCACCTCAATAAAGTCTTCAATTATCATTAATGTCTTCAATCAACATAAAGTCTTCAACCATAAAGTCTTCAATCATCATTAATGTCTTCAATCAACATTAATGTCTCTAGTTGAAACTTCTCGTTTATCATTGACTAGTAGTATTAATATTTAACAGTATTAAGAAGACTTTTAATTCCCAACACATTATCTTTTTGGTTCGGCGGGTATAGATACGAAATCCTCTTGATGACTCAGAATAACCATAAAGATGCCAATGTCAGCCTTTGGTTTCATTTTCCCAAGATCATCACGATCATTTGTTAGATAACAAAGATATCCAAACACATGAAAGTGTTGAATATTAGGTTTTCTTCCTCGAATTAGCTCATAAGGAGTCTTATTGTACCGTGTGTGTACAATAGAGCGATTCTGAGTAAAGCAAGCAGTGGCAATAGCTTCGGCCGAAAGAAATTCTAGAGATTTGGAAAAGATAAGCATTGTTCGAGTAGCCTCGACTAATGTTTGATTTCGTCGTTCAACAACACCATTTTGTTGAGGTGTACGAGCAGTTAAAGTTTTATGAACAATACCTAACTTTGCATAAAATGACCGTAATTTCTCGTTTTTGAATTCGGTTCCATTATCAGTTCGAATTGTTAGAATTTGAGCCCTTAGATTCCTTTAAACTTGATTAATAAAATCGATAATCATATTTGAAGCCTCATCTTTGGTGCGAAGATAATATACCCAGGCATACCGAGAATAATCATCAACGATCACTATAATATATTTCTTGCCATTGATACTTGCAACTCTCATTGGCCCACACAAATCCATATGAAGTAATTCGAGTTTGGATTCTGTGCTTGGAACCAATTTTGGTGGAAGTGAAGCTTACTTGCTTTTACCTTGTTCACAGGCTGAACGTAGATGATCTTTGTTATACTTAAATTTCAAAAGTCCATTAACTAGATCTTTTGACGTGAGTTGGTTAATGGTACCAAAATTCAAATGAGAAAGCCTGTGGTGCCATAACCAAGATTTTGTTGATGTGGCTCTGGACATTAAGCATACTGGAGAAGAAGCCGCCATCGCGGAAATAAAAATAGTGTAAAGATTTGAATCAAGAGAACCGATAAGCAGATCATCACCCTCCAAATTCCGAACATAACACGTGTTTGAATGAAACGCTACTTCTAAATCTCCATCACAAAATTGTCCGACCGAAAATAAGTTGTGTCCGAGGCCTTCAACATAATATACATAACATATCGTTAGATTTCCTTGAACATAATCTCCATATCTAGTGATTGCGGCGAAATGATCATTCCCAAAGCGAACTGTTCCCATGAATTTCACAATGAAATTTCTTAGCAGTTAAAGATTGCCAGTCATATGCTTCGAGCATCCGCTATCAACAATCCAAAGGACAAGTTGGATCATTTGTATCACATGAAACAAATCCAAATGGAAGAGTGGGCAGTTTGGCTACCCATTTATAAGTGGTAATCGGTGTTTTGGATGTAGAACGAACACGGATACGACTCTTTGTTTCACTAGGAAGTGATTGAGCAGTTTTGTTCTTGGGTGTCTAATTAAAACTTTGTTGGTATTCAAACCATTTTTGCCACTTTCTACTTGTTGTAATTTTGTTTTTCATGTAATTACTAAGTGTCCTACTTTGACTAGAATTAGGAGATAGTGGTAACACACTAAAGACCCTATTTGTTGCTGTTGGGGTTTTAACAACGCTTAATCTAGATTTTGCAACTATAGAAGTAGCTCCTAAAGTCTTAGATTTTGTTGCTATGAGGGTAGTGAATAAGGCTCTTTTTACACTAGAATTCATAGACAAAGCATAACAAGCAACACATTTTTCATGAGAAAGTAAAAACACATCTTTACCACAAGAAACACAAATAATATTCGAACCGTCATTAATAGCATTTACAGTCTTAGAACTTAATACACTTGCGTTTGATTGACATACATTCGAATGCATTGTTTCACGCTTATTAAAATCTATACTAGCATTACGTAACATCTTACAAACATGTGCATTTGAACTCTTAGCATTAGTGTTCTTCAAGACTTTATTTTTTGATTTAGTGTCCTTAGACTTTGGTCTTCTAACACTATTAGAACTTTCTACACCTGTGGAATTAGAAACATTTATGTTAGTTTTAGAATCCGGTGTCTGTGTCTCTGTTTTTGTGATTCTATACATTCCTCTTGCAATTACATTCTCATTTTGTGTTTGACTTTGCTCGTTTTTAGGTGTAAGATGTAAAGCGACTGGTTTTAACCTATCTGCATTGACCTTAGAGTTTGACACTTTCTTAGCCTTAACTGCTATGTTTTTAGGCAATCGTGTTACACAAAGAAGTGTTCCTGAGGTCTCAGATTTTTCAAACTTACTATTTACATTCTTTTCGTTGTCAACAGTTTTAAGCTTATTCTTGAGTTCAGATATTGTTATCAAAAGATCTTGATTTTGAGCACGCACATCAGCATAAGCATATGTCTTTTTATTAACATGTTCAATCAACTCATCAAGCTCTTTTTGATGTTGAGTCCGTGTTGCTTTTATTGAATTGAAAAGCTTTTGATATTTAAGTTTGATATTTTCTCTTTCTTTAACAACAAAATCCACTTGAGTTTTTAGCAACACGTTCTCATCATTTATTGTTGACAATTTTGACTTCCAAGAAACATCACAAGCCATTTTCTCTTTTTGATGTTGTAATTTGAGTTCAAAATCAATACTTTGAGCTTGTGATCGTTTAAAATCATTTTCAAGAATCTTGATTCGTTTGAGTAAATTGGCTTGGATATCTTTAGAGTCATTTGAACTTTTCTCAAGTCCAGCTATTAACAGCTTATTTTTCTGTTTTTCAACATAAACCAACACTCAATTTTAAATTTCACTTGTCAAGGATACTTCTAAAAGTCGATCGATCTCATTTTGAAGCATGTTTTCTATTGGAGATTTTCCATTAACTTTCTGTTCCATTGAGTCAAAAATATTTAACATTTCCTGTACTTCTTCAATGAGTTCGTCTTTAAGTTCTTTCAAATTCTTTGACAAAGAATTAGACATCAGAATGACATCAATTTTATAAAACTCTCTTAAAGAATTTTGACTATCAGACATCCATCTTTGTTGACTGTCTTCTAAAGGAGTGTTGTCAATCCTTGTTTGTAAATCATTAATTGCTACACCTATTTTTTCAAACATTTTTAACAATTTACTCTCATTTGGCATTTTTAGATTGGCAAATCTGATGTGACTTCTTTTGTCTCAGAACCATTATTAGAAGTAGAAGGAATTGAAAATTATGTTTGTTTAACAGAGGATTCTTGTTGAGAAACAAATGTTTCATAAAGTGCATTTAATTTTCCATAGTTAAGTTAAACCATTTTGTTTCTTATTTTCAATCGAGTTTCATCCGCATCCTCTAGAATTTTCTCTGAATCAGGTGAATCAATTATTAATTTAGCACTATGAAGCTTTTCACCATCATACAATTTTGGTTGTGCTGCAATGGCCTTCTTGAGACGTTCGGGTTCCTTGTAACCCAACCCAGCTTTAAGAAAAGGACCATAGACTTTATTTGGTGTCTTCCCAAGCATGTGAATTGTTTGAAGTGTTTGACCCATTTTATAAACAATTCAATCATGAGAACTCAGCTTTTCTTCGAGATCACAAATATCTTCAAGATACTGATTTTCTCGTTCTTTAAAAGCCTTTTTAGCTAACTGAGTTTCATGTTGATTTATTATCTTTTCATTTTATATTTTGAAAAAATCACTTTGAATGTTATCTTTTTCTTTCAAAATTCTCTTAATGGTGTTCTTATCATCCCGTAATTCACGTTCCAACTCTTCACATGTTTCTTTATATTTTGAACATTGAATTGTTTTTGACTCAAACATTTTGACCCGATCCTTACACGTCTCAAGCTCCTTTTGTAGCAACATTTTTTCTTTTTAAGCTCATTCTTTAATCGTTTTTTATTTTCAGCTTCTCTTTGAACATTATATGCTAGCATTTGATTTCATGATATTCGTCATGAGCATTTGAATCATGGTTAGACGTACCACCATTATGTTCTACATAAGGATCATTAAATATGATATTAGAATCAATTTGATCATCATTAGATGTTTGAATAATAGTTTTACGTTTCACATGACTCACTTGTTCATGAACCTTGAATGAAGCATTTACCTCACTGACAGCCTTTGCATCATATGATGGCACAGTCTCAACATTACCATCTGCTGGTTGAATTTGAGACATCAACATGACTGCAGTAGTTAACTCTTCTATTATTTCTTCTCCATATGAAGTGTCAAGCATGAAGTCATTCTCTTCGTTGTTGAGGTTGCTTCCGGCTTCATCTTTCATAGCTAACAACTTTGTTCTCTTAAATACTTTGCATCACGAACTCTTGGTTTCTGACAATCACGAGCATAGTGGCCTTTTTCATTACAGTTATAACACTAAACATTTGTCTTTTTCGGAGTTGACTCCAGTTCGTAGAACACGTTGAACAATATGATTTCTTTCATCATTCCCAGTTCCTGCATTAAATGCTTGATTCATGTGCTGTCTCCCTATATTCTTATTACCGTTGCCACCATAACCCGCATTCTTGGTTTGTATGTCAACTCGACCATCCTGAATCACGGCTTGATTCCTTGTGTTTGTTGAAGTACGAAGATGATTATTGGTAGGTGTGGAGAACTTCTGAGTGATTGCTCGAGCTAATAACATCATAGCAGTAGTAAGCTTGTCTTCTTGAGAGTTCCCTTGTAACTCCCCTTGATATTCATCTTCATAATCAACAACTGATGAAGGATGTGTGACATAGTATGATTGTGGTGAATAAGAAGAATTTGCATGAGATTGTAATAAAGAAGCATTTGAATGAACAAGAAGAGCTAATTGATCATGATTCTTAGCAGCTTTCTTTGCTTTGGATGATAGAACATGCGGTTTGAATTGTACTAAAGAATCATACAACACATCATATGAAACTGTATCTCCAGCTTGATTGCGACGAACCATGGTGACAAATTTGCTCTACTCGGGTTGTAAACAATTGAGAAACCTTGTATTGATTGACACTGGAATAGGACAAACATTATTACGATCCATAATATTCACAAGCGTTGTCAATCTTTCATACACGAATTCTAACGATTCACCTTCTTTTGCTGCAAATTTGTCAAACTCATCCATAAGACGTGAGTGTCTCACATGGCTAGTAACATCAGAACCAAATATCAACCTTTTAATTCGTTCCCACATTTCCTTAGAATTTTTACATGCATCCACTAAATTGTATATATCATTTGGTATTACTTGAAGAAGATAGTTCATGATTTTCACATCAGCAATGTATTGCTTCTTGTTACCCTCAGTCATTTTGGACAATTGTTCAAGTATCATTTTCTAAGTGTTGTCTGGATTTGGAATCACTGGCCTCTCATAAGGTCCATTTTGGATTGAGTTCCACATCCGTCCCCGTCTTCAAGCTTATTATCCAAAAACCTTCTGAATCTACTTTCCAATGGAATATAATTCCCTCTCTCAAGCATTGGAGGTCTATCATTAGCTCCTAAGTCTGCTAGAGTTTGTTGATTTGAAGTAGATATGTTGTATCAAATGATTACAATGCAAACTTGGATCGTTTTGGAGATAAAGTCTTGTAATCGTGAAGTTAACAAGCAATTACAACCTTGTCTTGTATTACAATGAAGTAACCTTGAAAAAACTAAACCTTGATTTGTTACGAAAGTCTAAGTAACACTTAAGCCATGTTACGAAAGCTTAATTTTCCAAAATTAGAAGATACAAAACCTCTTAAACTGTGTTACGAAACCGAAAGTATGAGATACGAAACCAATGAAACAGTGTTACGAAACCCTAAAACTGTGTTACGAAACCTTTTCCAATGAGATACGAAACCTTTCAATTATGAAACCAATGTTACAAAACCTTTGTTTGGAGTGAACCGAACAACCATTGTTGTAGTGTTAAGTGATAAAAGCAAACCTCCACCAAGTGTTGTTTCGCCTCAATCTTCTCCATTCTAAGATCTGTCAACTTATCACGTTCCATAGATATGCTAATAATTCTTTCAAACACTTAGAATTAAAGCTTAATAATCCCACCCAGCTAACTTCTCAATCGATATTAACCAGCTTTTTCTTAACTTCAGTATTTTTGAGCAAACAAACTTTCTTCTTAAAAGCATCAAAACAGCGACACTTCTTCTAACAAGGTATGTGAACATTTCTCAGCCAACCTAAAATGGTTTGATGTGTTATTAAGTACAAACATAAACATTACATGAAATCATAATAACTCCATTCACTATAGAATTGCATAGGTAAACTCTCACAGGTATCTTCACTTTGGGGTGATCAAACATAATCCTAACATTTTCCACCACAAATGACTCTCCAAAATCTTCTTCAGGACCATAAGCAGTAGTCCTTTTTGCAACACAAATTTGATATACAAATCACAAAATCCTACTCTTCTCTTGCTCTTGAGAAGTTATGCAAACAGCATTAAAGCTCTCTATATGTGCTTTATTAAAAAAAAGCATTGTCTTTTTTTCTTGCTTTATTTTATTGCTTTTTTTGCTTGCTATTGGTGGCTTTTCTCCAAAATTCATAAACCAAAACTAAATCAGTCTCTTTGATTTTATCTTATCTCTGATGCGGTGACAATAAACCTCCTTTAATCCTTTAAACCTAACTTTATAACCATTACCCCACCCACCCACCATAGTACCCCGTAAGAATCCTTCCCTTCTTACTTAAGAATAAGAATCAACCATTAACACAAACGAAATATCATTTAGGATGATCCACTAACCCCCACCCCGACCCCCCCTCACCTACAACCCACACCAACACCACCATGAATACTTCCCCCCAATCCCAAGTCCACATCACCCCCATAACAAGAAACCCCCTAGACCAAACCGAACAACCTTACCCCGGCCCACACAACGGAAACGAACCAACCCACTCTAACCCCCCCACAGAAACTGCGGGCACACCCTCCCACCCCCCATCCCACCCCCCCACAACATAAACAATACACACCGACACAACCATCAACTATCCACTCCGATTCACTCAGAATCCTTAGACATATCCTCCTGACATCACCCCCCCGTGCATACCACGCCGCTCCCCCCCCCTACCCCCCAGACCCACCCCCCAACCAAACCCAAAACACAAAATCTCCCAAAATCCATATAACCAACGAACCATCCCCCATTATATTTATCTTAACAATTACTCCGTAATAAATTTCCCCACCCATCTCCCAAAACAATCAACTAACAGCAAAAACTCCCTAAAATCGCCCCTCCCCCTAAATCAAAATAAAAACTCCAATACAAAAAAAAAAGTCTAATTCCCAAAACTCAAAAAAAAACACCACCCTAATACACCAAACACACCGCCAACCCCCCACACCCAAAAAAATAAAACCTTAAAAAACCTCAACCCTCCCTCCAAAAAAAACTCCAAAAACCCCAAAAAACAAATCAAAACACCCAAATCTCAAAACCTCCCAAAACCCAAAAACACCCCCAAAACACCAACCGATAACCACACCCACCCTCCCCAATTCTATCCAACTTCCCTACCCCATATAAATCTCAACCCAAAACTACAACTTAAAGACCCCAAATCCCGTAAATATTTTAACTCCGCACGACCATTCCCAATCCCCGCACATCTCTCTTCCCTCTCTTTCCCCCACCGCCCCCCCCCCCCCCCCACACTTCCCACTCGTTTCCGCCCACCCCTCCCACCACCCCCCCCTATCCCCACACTTCAACCCCCAACCTCCCCAGCCCCCCGCACCGCCCTCCCCCCACCCCCCCCCCCCCCCCCCTCCCTCCCCATCCCCCCGCCCCCCCTCCCCCCCACCCCGACACCCCCCTCATCCCCTACCCCACTGTTTTTCCCCCGCCCCCCACCCGACCACCCCTCCCCCCGAACCAAAACACTCCCAAATCCCAACACACCACCAACCTTTAATAGAACAGGAATCATGACACTCAAACTCTCCAGAATCTCAGTCTCTACAACGATTTCAACTCCTCATACCAATCTAACACATACTTAGGAGCATGATATACATTGTATCGGAACACCATCACCTACCAACATTCCACTACCCTTTTTGCTGTCTTTCTTCTTTTTATCCTTCCTCCGTCACCTTGAAGAATTTCATCATATCAAATATCAAACTATCATACCACGAAAGTCACCAGAATCCAACCATTCATAACAACAAACATCACAACCCAGACCTTTTCAAACTTTCATTCCTCCTTTCAGATCCAAAGGAATAAAATTTGCATATGCTTCTATGGGCACTGATAGTTCTCTTAAATTGTACCTTGAGTTCTTCAAAGACAATTCTTAAGTTGAGGAATTGTGTCCAAAACCATGTGACCTAAGAACATTCTGACATATGTTCATCATTGGTAGTATTCTTCTCTGTCAGCAGACTTGTGGTTCATTGGCTTATCTTCTTGCTTTTGCCAGATTTTTGTTCGCTTAAATCTCATATCTTATCTTCTTTTCTCACGCAACTAACTCAACTATTTACTTTTTTGTCATGGCATAATCTTAACATCAAGTAACAGTACCAAAAACACACTTTTTTACTTTTTCCTTCCCCCCCTCAATTATTGGTGCTCGTTGCTGTTGCCATTGTTTTCCATCCATCCTTGCTCTGATTAAATCCCAATCTTCATTTGTAAAAGAAGCTCCTTTTCTTTTTTTTCTTTGTTGTTAAGTCATATCATCTTCAACAAGCCATCATTCAATCTTTTATCCAGCCAAATAATCATCTAATCTTTTGAAGTTCACACAACAGCTTTTCTTTTTTCCAAATTTCAAGCTACATCACTGCCTTTGAGCTTGGAGATACTATAGCAAAATTCTCTGCTAAGCAGACTTTCCTATCCTCTTTCTCTAATCTGTTCTTTTCTTTGATCTTTTTTGGCGAGGTTGTTCTTTAAGTACTTCTTAAAACTTCCTTTAACGTTCTACCTTTACTTCCTTACCTTTTCTATTTCTTTTTTCTATTGGCTGACTCTTGACTTTCACCAGAACTAATATTTGTGAAACCAGAACATCCAAAATCTCCCTCACACATCAACTTAAAACATTTTCATAAAACAGACATTCTATCACCCCATAACAAAACACCAAAACAACCGAATTTCTTCTTGAGACCGTCCAGATATTAACTTTCCTAGTAAAGTCTCAAGTCCTTTTATGATAAGACAGAAACCTGCACTAAGGTTCTCAGCACCGAAAACCACTTGGAACTAATGTCAGCCCTCCCCGAATCTTTGCCCTATTAGGTAGTTTCAAATACAATATTCTTACCCCTAAATTCCAGGCACTTAAATTCCTCCCATGATTTTGGAAGAATTAAAACAACTTCTTCACTCTCTGAGCACTATCTAACCCATCTTCCCTGTTTGGTAGATTCCCATTTACTTAAAACTCTTTTATCCAACATTTTTTTGAACCTTTTTTAAAATAAAAAAAATTACTTTATACCAATTTATCAAATTTTTTAAATACTATAACAAACAAAAAGAAGAAATTCAGCAACAGTTCAATCCACCCGCCCCCCTTCCTCAACCCCCCTAACCTTACGCCCTCCACCACCCTCTCTTCCTCCTCCTCAAAACACCACAAAAACCTAACCCCCCTCGCACCCCCTACCCGCAGTTGACTGAAACCAACCACCTTCCAACAAACACAAACTCACACACCTACTAGCCCTACCAAGGCGTTCCACCCTATCATCAAATCCCGCACCCATAGCAATCAAATACCCTCCAACCTCCGGTCGTCACCTAGTACCGTCTGTCCCATCATTTGATTTTGGTTAGTTGTAGTTGTCCCAAAGGCGGAGCAGAGATGTAAGAGGAACGCTGCTCCTCATTAATAAATGACCCCCCCCAACCTTATACCGGTAATAGTTAATTTTCATATGAGATCTCCCACTTAACACATACAAGTGAATCATTGCATTAACGATCAGTGTAGAAATTACTCATGTCAGTACAACTTAGGTTGGAGGAGTGTGTGGTGAACACAATCACAATATGTCCATGACGTTTCAGTCTTATGAGCAAATTCTGATCTTCTATAACTAGGAAGGGGTTCCAGAATATTGTAGGATTAGAATCGTCGAACTGGTTACCCCCGCTGCATATTGGAGTGTGGGATGTGCTACACAACATGCCACACAACGTGAGGTTCAAATCCATTCACCCCTCAAACCTTTTTTTATCACCCAAATCAACATGAAATTTTCATCATGTTACCACTCCAGTCCTACAATCATGATGTTAGCTAAAATCAATAAGGACTAATATACAAATGGTCTATAAATCAAACACCCCAGATACTAGTAAACAAACAACCCCCAACCCACCCCAAGCCCACAGCAAAACCCCCTCTGTTCCATTCCCAAAAATCTTTTTAGTCAATTCGAAAAGCTACATAAAGATATGTGTTAAAACAGTATCACCCCTTCCAAAACCATATGATAAAAATCTGGGATAACATACATGAAACTTCATCCTTACTTAGGTATGAATGGCCAACACACACATGTTTGTGTCCTAACCAATTGTTATATCACCAATTTTAGCTTTCACAAATCATTAAATAAGGATATACAGAAATTAGGAACAGGTAGCAGGCAAGTTTGCACATGTGCATAACCCAAAACTGATCCCATCAACCCATCCATCCCCCAGTCTATCCCCTGATCCGCATCCCCCCACCCCACTTATTAGAACTATACAATGTAAAATGGTGGTGAACCATAACTTTTTTTTCCATTAGGGTGAAAAAAATGTTTTTTTTTTTTTTATTTCCGAAAATGTAAAATATAACTAATTTCTATTGGTTAATAACACCACCCCAAATTTAGCCATCCTATAAAAATTTTTAGCATTATTAAACTTATAGCGAAAGACCATTTTTTTCACAAATTCTCATTCAGGTTTAATAGTGTGGGGAGCCGAAATTTTCAATCTGCGAGTTTTAAGATTATTTATAACCCACAGAAACTATATATAAATTGTGTATTCATGATGAACATAAACAACGGTATCAATTTGATGTCTAGTTTAATAATTCTTTTAAAGATCCCTACATGTTTCCCCTCTTGGAACCACCATTATATCAAGTGTTATGACGAGTGACAATCTGCCAAATCTTGTTTGATAACTAGAAACAAAGATAGAAGGACTTAATGTTTCCAATGCATACCGTGATGGTGAGTATATCTTAAGAAAATCACACAACTGCACAAAAAAAACCCCTTCAAAGCAAAACTCCCCACTACCTACAAAAACCCTCGTAACCTCCACCATGCATGCCTTCCATCAAAGTTTCTTAAGAAATCCCCCCTAATTATGTCTTTAGGTTAACGAAACCTTTGGTTGGTGCCATTGTTTAAAAGAAAAATCAGGTGTAGAGGATTGTAATTGCTTTGAGGTTTTATTTGTTGTGTCAATTGGGTTTTGACTTGTTTAGTAATTAGACTGTGGGTAAAAGTTAATTGACTGTTTAAGGTGAGAATTAATAACGAAATTGTTGATTGTGAAAACCGCCAAACCTTAAAAAGTAGTTTCTTTTTAATAACGAGAAATAGTTATTTTGATTGAGATAAAAAAAAAAAACCATTAATTGAAGTAAGTGTCGCAATAAAGTCAAAATAAATCATAATATAATCCAATACGCAATGAAAATATAAAGCCGCAATATAATGTTCCTAAAAGAACGAACCGGAACACGGGCAAAAAAATCCGTTCAAACTTTACAACGAAAAACAAAAATCACTGAAATATAGCCGCAATTTTTGTCTAACGGTCATATTTAAAGAAAAGTCAAAGACTTTGGTCAACTAGTACCCAACAGCTAGATACCAGACTTAATATTGGTCTACCAGACTTAAATCTGGTCAACCAAGCTACCAGAATTAATTATAACAATACCAGAATTAAGCTTTTAACCTCACGACTGTCTTTAAGCCTTAAATCCATGTTCTAATCCATCTTTCAATTCATGCTTGGACTGAAAGAGTTAATGCAAACACAAAACACACTACTATACACAGCAAAATGGAGTAGGCCCAAAAAGATCCATATGATTAATACTCTTTACAGAAGTAGGCCCAAAAAGATCCATATGCAAGGTGTATAATGGCTCAGTGATCACTCTTTACAGAACCTGGCTCTGATACCACTTGTAGGTCCAAGGTGTTTTGGATCTGTTGAGCCTTTGTATGACAATAACTAACTTGAATAAATCCAAGTTAACTATGTAAGAGACAATGACTATGAATACTTATGCTAATGAGGAATCTTAACACAAATACTAAGAAGAACAATTGTAAAACTAACTTCGTATATTGCTATTGATTTCTATTAGGTTTGGATACCTAAAACACTATGCCGTAGGGTTCCTTTTATACACCAAGGAAACCCTAATAGGCTTTACAAATGTGTGAAAGGATAATACTTATCCTTTCCTAATATATCTCTAAGATAACTATTCTGTTACATAAACAGACTTAACTAAACACGACCAGTACTAACTATAGTACTGCCAGACTTAACTTACTAACTTTAGTACTGCCAGACTTAACATAGTACTTGGTAGAACTAACTAATACTACTAGACATAACTGTTATACTACCAGTATTAAGTCTTTTATAATATATTTCCCAACAACATTTGCCTTTCCTGGAGTTGACTCAGTTCGTGGAACATTGGAACAATCTGATTGCTGTCATCATTTCTATTTCTTGCATTAAACGCTTGATTCCTATTTTGTCTCCCTGCATTCCTGTTACCATTTCCTCCATAACATGTATTCTTGGTTTGTATGTCAACTCTACCATCCTGAACCACATCTTGATTCCTTGTATTTGATGAAGTACAAAGACGATTATTTGTAGGTGTTGAGAACTTCTGAGTAATTGCTCGAGCTAATAACATCATGGTAGTTGTAAGCTTATCTTCTTGAGAATCCCCTTGTAACTCCCCTTGATATTCATCTTTATAATCAAAAACTGATGAAGGATGTGTGACATAGTATGGTTGTGATGAATAAGAAGAATTTGCATGAGATTGTTATGAAGAAGCATTTGAATGAGCAAGAAGGGCTAATGGATCATGACTCTTGGCAGCTTTCTTTGCTTTGGATGCGAGAACATGTGGTTTGAATTTTATTAAAGAATCATACAACACATCATATGAAATTGTATCTCCAGTTTGATAGTAACAAACCATGTTAACATATTTGCTCCATTCTGGTTGCAAACAATTGAGAAACTTGGTGTTGATTGACACTGGAATTGGACGAACATTATTACGATCCATAATATTCACAAGCATTGTCAACCTTTCATACACTGATTCTAACGATTCTCCTTCTTTTGCTGCAAACTTCTCAAACTCATCCATGAGACGTAAGTGTCTCACATGGCTAGTAACATCAGAACCAAACATCAGCCTTTTAATTCGTTCCCACATTTCCTTAGCATTTTTAAATGCATCTACTGAATTGTATATATCATTTGGTATTTCTTGAAGAAGATAATTCATGACTTTCACATCAGCAATGTAGTGCTTCTTGTTACCCTTAGTCATTTTTGACAATGGTTCAAGTATTTGTTTCTTAGTGTCGTCTAGATTAGGAATCATTAGCCTCACATAAGGTCCATTTTGAATTGAGTTCTACATCCGCTCCCCTTCTTCAAGTTTATTATCCAAAAAACTTTTGAATCTACTTTCCCATGTGATGACATCAAAAAACGTCTATTTTATA